>JAQFJA010000005.1:15376827-15392655 GCA_029874485.1 Naso brachycentron
ATAATGTACCACGTTTGCCGCCGGCGTTGCCATCTCTGATAATAAACAATACAGCACGCGCAGACACCAGTGGGCAGCTACTGCCTGATGAAAATGTGACTGTTTCAAAGAGTGCTGCTCGTTTTTTCACATGTAGGTAACAATATTTAACTATGTAGCCTGTATATTTTTTCCTGTTTGTTTCAACCGCCACCCGCCCGAATCTAATTAAAATATAATTTTTCGTCACGTCATCCGCCCGACCCGCGGTTTATCCGCGGAGTCCGCGGATGTGTCCGCCAACCGCGCATCTCAACAATGAGTGTCCTCACAAGTACAGCAGTACAAACGTGTGTGTGTGTGTGTGTGTGTGTGTGAGAGAGAGTAATGAGTGCTGATCTGACATCAGAGTTCTCATTTTATGCCGAAGGTTCTCTCTGCAGTCAAAAAAATATGACACTGTGTGTGTGTGTGTGTGTGTGTGCGCGCGTGTGTGTACCTTGTTGGTAGACATCGGCATGTGGTTGGTCACAGTTGATGACCTTCAGGACGTGCTGATAGGTTGAGCGCAGACCTGTGACCTCACAGCGGTAACGTTGCAGATCAGCCAATCGCTGCTTGTCTGACAAGCTCTGCTTCTTCTCCAGATGCTGAGCAACAGTGTCGTCATCCGGCCTGATGAAGGTTTGATGGTACACATCTAGAGACAGGAAGTGATGTCATGAGTAAGCACAGTGCAGTGTTCAAGGTTCTACAGTTAGCAGACACTGTTTCTCTGTGGACGTCGGTTTGTTTCGTCAGTGTTGGACTGATGCAGACAGACGTGTGATCATGTTTCCCACTGACAGCTCCTCACAAACCCTCAGCCACCTGCTCCGCTCTCACGTTACTTCAGTGTTTCTCTAGACCTCGGGCCGATAATGTTTGATATCAGGTGATACAAAACAACTTTTCTGGGGACACAGTCTTGTGATGTTGGAGCATGGAGAGAGTGGAGCGTGTGAATGTCTTTATGTCTGCGGGACAGAGCTGAACTGACGTCCTGTCGGTGGGTCCAACAGTTTCCCCTCGGTCCTCTGCAGCAACACATCATCAGGCGCCTCCAACATCACTGCACACACACACACACACACACACACACACAGTACTTTCAGGGACAGGATGCATATATGCAGTGTGTGTACACACATGGACTCTGAGGTGATATTTCTTTCTCACCAACATGTTCAGGAATGATTCCAGCCTGCTGCAGACTCAGAGCCTGCAGACGAGTCTGAGGGATTCCCTCCAACACCCAGCCCTGTAACACACACAAACACACACACACACACACACACACACACACACACACACAAGCATTAATACATTCAAAATGATGAAATAGTATTAAAAGCTGTGTGCACTGAGCCATCAGCTGGCATGCAGTTTGCTGCTTTGCGTCCTCGTCTGCTGGTGAAGTGTCCCTGCAAAGATCGTTCTGATGAGCACCAACGCGCTTGGCAGACCAACAGCACAAAAGCTCTTCACAGCAGTAACAGTGTGAATTTATGAAACTTGCTGTCTGTGTCATCATCATTATCATTTCTCAATGAGCTGAAGAAAAATTAACTTCTCTGAATGTGTTTTATCAGCAGCAAAAGAACTTCTGCTGTCTCACTGGAGCAGCTCAGACACACCTTAATGGAACCAAACCATAATTATTTGTATTTATTTGCACCTGTGTTAACGACCTCTGAGCCTGAAGTTCAGCACATGTTGTTGTGTTTTGGATGCAAGCTCGACACAGAGGAAAGCCGACATGGCCGTGGGACATCGAGAGTGTCAGAGTGCAGTGGTGCTGTTGTTGCGTTGTGTTTAAATGGGCTTTAACACAGGACGTCCACACGCATGAGCAGCGCACAGAAGGCGTACTGCATACAGAAAACGACTTGATTGCGCTCGCAGCCTTCTCAAAGCATCAAGAACTTCCTGAAGGAGCACTGATGCTGTAAACTTCATGTTAATGTGTTAACTGTTCCAAAACTGACAGTGTGAGACATCGATTCAGTGCTCTTGAACTTAAAGCTGCTTATTAAACTCCCTCTCGAGTGTGAACTCATTATAATGAGTATGTGTGAGTGTGTGTGTGTGTGTGTGTGTGTGTGTGTGTGTGTGTGTGAGGCTGACAGCAGCTGTAGCAGCAGCAGTCTGACAGGCACATGAAGTCTAAATAAAGACAGCCTGCTTAATGCAGAGAGCTGCTTCAGTCTGACTTACTTACTATTAGAGAGCGTTAATCCCTCAGTGCTTCCTGCCAGGCTGAATAAAGACGAGTGACAGCAGCACTGACACACGCACACACACATATGACAGGCTGTTTGTGTGTGTGTGTGTGTGTGTGTCAGGTGAACTGATTTAGTCTTAACAGGCAGTTAACTGGATGATCAGTTGTTGTGATACAGACATTGATTATCCTGCTGAGGTCTGAGAAAATGAATTTTGGAGCGATGAAAATTTTTTTATTGCATTACCCCGAGTGACCACTGGGACAAACCGACAGCACGACTGAGTCAATAAATCCACAGACATGCTTAAACTAAATGTTGGTAACGTGCTGTTTGACATTAGCTTGCTGTCAATGGGAGGATTTTGTTTTTTGATGGAGTGACTGTCCCGTTACCTTTCTATCCTGATACTGTAATAAATGTTAGCTCGGCCAACAGGCTAACCTCACCTGCACTGAGTGATTATTCCTGATCTACAAACCATCTTTGAGGCAACTCAATGACCTCCATGACAACTCTATCTGCTAAGAAGACCCTGGGATGTGGCTGAAAGCTCTGGAAAAAAATGAGTAAACTTTGTGTTAAGAATCTTGAAAATGAAACAGACAGACAGGCAGGCAGAGAGAGAGAGAGACAGGTAAAGTATTTAATGTGACAGGAGGAGGCAGGGTCCTGATGGGAGCTGTCAATCATTCTCCTCTCTTCCATTCACACTGACATACTCACACACACACACACACACCAGTCCCTGGTGTGTATGGCGAGTTTTGCCTGCGGTCAAAAACAGCCATTAGCAGATGAAAGTAGATTTTGATTATACACACACGCAGACACACACCCTCACTTACACTCACTCATTCATACACATGCACACACACGCACACACACACACACACACACTGAAGCTAAATGCTAAACGTTGAAGCTAAACGCTGTATGTTAGAAGAAGCAGTTGTTTGTAGAGTTTAGAGGAAAGAGGAAAACTCAACGTTGGTTTACAGCTGATCGCTGAGAGCCTCCACACACACACACACACACACACACACAATGAACACACTAAAAAAATACACTCGCTAACTGGAGACAAGTGTGAGAGAACAGAGACAGAAGAAGAGACGGCGGACATGAACTGGACAGAAATCTTCATCAGATGGGAGTCGTGGAATAAACAGAAACTCTGAGTCTCTGTGATGCGACACGGATTTAAAACACGAAACTCAACAATAACATTTGATCAGAACTGATCAGACAGCGCAGCTGTTTTGACTTTGCTGGTTTGGCGATGTGGAGCTGAGGATGGTCTGATTTCACTGCAGCCTGCATGTAAATCACTGCAGTAATGGAGGTCCAGCAGTGTTGTAAAGCCCCCGAGTGGTTATTTTCTTCATCGGACAGAGACCGAGGAAGAGGAGGAGAAATTTGTAAGAGAGAGGAAGACAGAGGCTGTGTTTGATATTCAACCAAAAGGTTTCAGTGTTTCCCCGCGGATTGAGACATGATGGTGGTGCACTCGGTGGCGCCAAGAATTTTTGAACATTCGCAATGGCGGCCTGCTGAGACATTTCGAATGTGTGTGTCTAGCTGCCAAGTACAAACTACATTTGTAGAAGATACAGTCTGAATATGAAAGGGGCTTCCAGAGCGCACTGCTGAAATAAAATTGGACGCTCTCCGTGCTGCGCCACATCCTCCTCTCTTTTCTCCTCGCATGCAAAACTCAAACTATCAACCAATCAACCTTAGAGCGAGGCACAAAATTCAACAGCTGGGGAGCCCCTCTGTGAAATGAATATAGGGGAAACACTGTTAACACACTTATCACATGAAAAACGATGGAAAACCTGCTTGTATGTCTGAGTTTCTTTTTGTATGAAGTGTGTCATGGGTCTGGTGGGCTGCATGTGGCCCAGAGGCCAGCTGTGGACCAGCTCTGCCCAAGAACCTCCTTAGTGACAATCACAAACACCTGAAGGTCCACCGGAGCCACCTACAGGTTCCCCTCTACCGCCTCAATGAACACTGAGCCTCCACCAGAACCGACTGTTCCGAATCAGCCTTAGATCCCTCAACAAGAACTCAAAGCCTCCAACAGGAGCCACTGAACGTTCTTAAAGATTAAAACCAGCCAAAAAGCACAAGAAGCTCACTGATCACTAGAACATCCTCAAAGACCTGCAGAAGGTTTTTACTGAGCTGCAGCTCCTCCTCACTGACCGCTAAAACAGACTGAAGTGCTGTCACTCCCTGTGCGTGTTTTTACGGTCTAACTGAGCGGTTCATGTTCAGGCGTTTAAACAAGGGGCAAACGATCAGTCACACAGATTAGTGCAGTTGTGAGCTTCAGTTTGTGCTGTTGTTATTGTTGTTATTGTTGTTGTTGTTGTTGTGTTAGTGTTGCTGACAGCGGCTTCACGTTCTTTCATTCTCTTTAACTGATCAGAAAGCAGCTCTCAGTGTCCTGATGAACACTGACAGGAAACAGGACGTGATGCTAATGAGGAGCAACAGAGAGGACGAGCCCGAGTGAAAAAAAACACGCGTGAAGTGACAGTAGTGTGTGTGTTTGATCAGCTGATCTCTGGGGAAACACGCCAACACGCTGCTCGGCCTGCTGGGAATGATAGTAGGACACAGCAGCGACCAGAGCGCTAATTATTATCATCACAGCAGCACATCAGAGACAGAGACAATCAGAGAGAGACAGACAGACAGACAGACACACAGACAGACAGACAGACACACAGGCTGATCAGCTCAGCTCTCTGAGCGACAGAGCGAGTCTGAGGGTTCGTCACAGCCACGCACACACACACACAGCGGTCGGCCGTCAGTCAGCAGAGCGTCGGTGTCTGAGGTGTCTCACCCGGCTGAAGCCGTCCATCACGCTCAGCCTCTGTTGAATGAGTGAGACCAGCAGATCAGCAGGAACTTCCTGAACACACAGAAAGACAGAGCACATGACCAACACGGGACGTTGTCAGTCTGGTTGACGTGTGTGTGGAGGGTCAGCGGCTCACACAGTTCATTGCGTTCAGGACTGACGGCAAGTCAAACCTAAGCTCCATTTCAATCAGTGTTACCACAGAAGAAGAGAGCAAGTCACTTTGATCGTGAACTTCCTCCGTGTTGGACAGCATCTCTTCACATCTTCACCTCCTCTGTGAATGCTGCTGATATGAAGTCATGATGAGAGTGCCCCCTTGAATCAGGTGTTTACATGCCTAAACACCTTTAAATGCAGGTGTTGGTGTCAGCGAGTACCCGTCTCTGCACCGATCAGGTACCATCCGAGTTATTAGCTGCTAAACAGTAACCAGCCACTGCCCAGTTAGCCCAGTTCAGTGCAGTGTAAGGAATTAGTTTTAAAGTGCTGTTGCACTGCTGTTTTATCGTGATCTAATTAAAGAGCCAGTAAACACTTTCATCTTTTTTTTAGGTGTAAACTGAATCATATGACTGTAGTTTGATGAAACACATCAGTGCTGCTGTTAAAACTGACATTCACACCAAACTGATACAAATCAGCATTTTATGGCTTGAAAATGGCTCAAATGGAAATCTGCCTTGTAAATCACTTATGAAAAGGCGGAGCCAATGTGACGGTGGATTTCTACGTCACGAACTTTAAATATAAATGGTTGAATGTTAACACCCCCCCCGCCCCTGAGTGTGAGTGTGTGGGAGCAGCCCGCTGTTTTTCAGACAGCCTGTATAATCATTGAGATACATCATTCACAGTTTGAACATGATTTGGTATTTTGCTAACCTATGTATCCCAGAACACAGACTGCTTCATAATGAGGATCGATCAGGATTTGATGGTAGTTCATGTTTTTTATTCTGCTTCACATCCTCACAGGTCCACTGTCACAGATCGCAGGTTCAATACGTGAGACTGTTTGTAATAAAGGCAGTGGCTATGCAACAGTTTCCATCAGAAACAGTGACATAGCCAGATAACATAAAAGTTTTGTTCATATTTAAGAGCTTTCGCCTGTTTTTTTTTTTTAAGTCATTCATTTTTTTTAAACACAGAGACATGCTCGCAGTTCTCGGAAAAAATACACCTGAAAATGACCCAGACGAGTGTTACACATTTTTTAAATTCTGTATCTGTGGAATATTTTACAGACATGAAGAAACACACACACAAGAGGAGAATCACAGGAGTTTTTCCGTCTCTCTTTCCTTCTCTCTGTCCCTGCCTGTAAGTGAAAACAGGTCATCAAAAATAAAGTGAAGATATTCAAGTAAACATCGTGCGTATGTGTGAGTTTGTGTGTCCAAAATTATTCACGCCAATAACGATAAATTAATGAAGCCTAATTGATCTCCGTGAGTGGGACGGGATCACAGCTGTTAGATCGTCTGTCAGTCGCTGACAGCTGGAACAACTTGTGTCTTTATTGGATCCAGAAATGTCAAACTCCATATAAGCTCACAATCCACTTGATTCCGCCATTTACACGCATGTAAATGGGACAGGTGCACTCATTTGCACAGGTTTAGAGGCCGCCAAAGCAGCGCAGTCCTTTAGTGAATCAGGCCCTGAGTCGCTCTCCATTTGTCTCTGGCCAGGGAACGTCACTGTCACTTTTTGTGCATTTTTACAAATTTCTGAAGTGGGTGGAGTTTGCTGTGAACTGGAGCTTTCCTTACACTTTAAATTATTACTTTGTATTTTAATGCCGCATGGAAGGATAAGAGATGAGACAACAAAGGTGACGATCAAAATCTAGATTAATGACTTCTCTCCACTTGCACTGGAAATACAAACTTTGTGCTTTAGGCTAATGAACCAGCAAACTTTACTTAACTTGTGTTGGTCCTTTAACTTGTTATCACTTAGTAGTCTTTACTTCTTGTCAACAAACTTATTTCATATGGTTAAATGTTCTTGGTCCTTAAATCATAGTGTTATGTGCATGCCTGGAACAGCATTGCATCATGGGAAGTCAACTTCTGTGCTTTAGAACTCCATCCCAGAACATCCTATCTACATGAAAATTATGTTGTTGTGATACTCTCTGTCCGCTCTAACAGATTTTACACTTCAATTTTTATGCATTGTCTAACAATTTCTTCCGAAACCATCACTGTGAGTACTCCACTTCAGACCTGCTTCCCATGTGGATACAGGTTCCTTTCAACAAGGCAGAGGGGATGTTGAGAATGACCTAGAATGAATTGCAACCTTTTCCTGCATCGGTTTTTCTCAGGTGACGCAACACTTGCAAAGGCTGCAGCGCATTTTGGCCCCAAGTGCCATTTTGGGTGGTATTGCAATGTAAAGAACACATCGCAGAGCATTTTACTTAAATACAAGCCAACTGGAAACTCTGCCTGCAGAACATAAAACTCAAGAGCTGGACATGAACAGATCAGCAGCAAAACATGACACCCTTAGAACAACACGACAGATGCAGTTTCATTTGTTCATGATTGATTCTTCTGTACTTATTGGAACATGAGATGATTTCTTTACCATAATAATGTAAACAATGCAGGTGAAATGGGATGATTGTGTATCTACCCCTTTCCAAGTCAGCAATGGAGTCAGACAAGGGAGCATTCTATCTCCTATCTTATTTAATTTTTACATGAACAGTCTGTCAAAAGAGTTAAAAATGTGTAAAACTGGCTGTATGGTTGGTAGTACAGTGGTGAACCATCTTATGTACGCAGATGATTGTGTGTTACTTAGCGCAAGCTCAGCTGGTCTGCAGCAGCTCCTTAATGTGTGCTCCAGGTATGGGGAGCAACGTGACATAAAATACAATGATCTAAAGAGTGTTATTATGATCTCCAGAACAAATGAGGACAGACGGCTGGTTTTCCCTGACTTTAAGCTGTCAGGTCATGTTTTAAAAAGCTGTAGTCAGGTGAAATATCTTGGTCATGTGATCACTGACACGCAGACTGATGACGAGGACATTTTTCAACAGTGTCGTATGCTATATGTGTAAGCAAGTGTATTGAAACGAAAATTTGGTAGTTGCTCTGATGAAGTGAAGCTGACTCTGTTTGAGGTTTACTGCACACCACTCTACACTACACATCTGTGGTCAAATTACAAAAAAGCGAGCTTCCAGAGACTGCAAGTGGCATACAATGACTCTCTGAGAATCCTGTTAAAAAGGCCCAGATGGACCAGCGCCACTGAAATGTTTGTGACTGCTCGAGTGAACACTCTCCAATCTGTCTTAAGGATTATGATGTTTAAGTTCAACAGCCGTCTGAATATCTCAGAAATCAGATTGTCTCGGGCCTGACAAACATTGGGTACAGTGCCACACGCTGCACGTCACAGCTCTGGAAGCACTGGTATAAGTGCCTTTTAAATGGAGGTCGCTTTTCTTTTTTGCTTTTTTTTTGCTTTGGTTGTTTGTTTGCTTGTTTGCTTGTCTTTTAATCCTTTATCTGGACCCTGAGTCTGTTAATAAATCTATCTATCTATCTATTTCTGTGAATGACCAAAACCTTTATCCCAAATGTAGCATCACGTGACATTAAACCAGTAAAACTAAAAGACATAATTTGTAGAAAGCTTTATTGATTTGACCAGGAGCAGTGCACACAGAACATTAACCTTGTGGAGTAAAGAGAATTATTTTGCTCCAGGTTCCAGCAGGTCAAATCGCAGTGAGGAGCTAATCTGTCTTACAGGAGATGGCGCTGTTGGCCCATTTTATATCCACATGCAGCCCTGCAGCTAACAGAGCTCTGAATGACTTATTTTGCTGTTGTTGTTTTTTTTTGTTTGTTTGTTTGTTTTAAATTTAAATTTGACTGTTTTTCCTTGTTTGCAGTCTGGCTGAGGACTGAGTGTCCGCAGCACAGCTCATCGCAGCCCGGCCTCTTCTGACTGGTGTTATGAACGAGTTCACAGCGACATGACCGCAGCCTCAGGCTGGCTACATTCGACACATTAAGTGCTCCGGGTGTCCAACAACCCATATTCTCAAAATAAATCCGCTTTGATATTTGACGACAGAAATAAATGTGCAGCCTTGTGTTGACACAGGTGGCCGCTGCTGCTGGCTGAGAGCTCTCCAGGGTCCTGAACCCACAGCCTGCCGGTGCCGAGGGGAAGTCAGCGGGCAGCGGAACAAAGAGCCGCGGAAGTAAAACACAAGGGAGTTTTTTCTTCTTCTATTACTCTGGATGTAACTATATCTCTGTTGTATAATCTAGTGTGACAGCGTGCTCACCTGAAAGCCCATGTGAGGAGAAACATGGTTTAGTGTGTGTGTGTGTTTAGCGATAACACTACAGCATCAAAACAATAATAAAATAAAATTCCTTACTCCCCCACTTTCTCCCTCTCCTCCTCTTTTCCTCCCATCCTCCCGGTCTCCTTATCCCCGACAACAACAACAACAACAACAACATTTGGCCACGAGTCAACGCGCCCGCTCGCTCTCCTCTCCACCCCCCTCTCTCGCTGCAGAAATGGTTTAACCCGTTCTCCACAGTGCGCGAGACAGAGAAGCACAAAGGAAGCGCGTGCGCGTGCATCGGCCGTTGAGAGGGGACATAATACGATCGCATGATGTAAACATGGAATAAAAAGCCGCAAGAGAAGCGTCTCCACTTCCCGCTTCGCTCTGCTCCGTTATCGGCCTTCAGTCTTACATGAGGCGCGTGTGAGTGGACACCGAGAGGAAGCAAGGAAGGAAGGGAGGGAGGAAGGAAGGCAGTGAGTGAAGCCAAAAAGAGTGACTGACTGACTGACTGACTGGCGGAGGAGGAGGAGGAGGAGGAAGAGGAGTTGAACATTGTTTCATCCTCAGCTTCAGGGGTTCTCTGGAGTTGCTCGCTGGCTCTGGACCGACCTGCGTTGATTCAGCTCACCATGTCCGGTTTTTCAAGCTGACCGAGGCGACAAGTGACAAATTCTTTTCTTTTGATCTGTTTATTTGTCCTCTTTTGGACTCGGAGATGACAAAGGAGAGGCTCGCTAATATGTTGCATTTCTGAGGTGAGTGAGTTTTCTTTGTCCCCCGCACATTACCGGCTGTGTCCGCCTAAATGCTGCTTTTGAATTGTCTCACACAGAGACTAAAGTGTAACGTTTGGTAATGTTATCTCCGCCCAGCAGCCCCAACTGCCTCATGTTAAAATGGTTCCAAAAGCTAATTACGGTCCCCACGGCCATATGCCCGTCTCTGTGACTGCCTCTGAAAATGAGACACACGGAGGCTCTGCCATTGTTTTCCCTCTATTGTTTTCAAACCGTCGCTTAACGGCACATTTGGGGGCTCGAGCACCAGGCACGAGCACCCGGAGACCTCTCATCGGTCGCGGTCGCGTCTCACCGACAGCCGGATGAATCCTTCATGATGTGCGGAAATTAAAAATTCAAAGGACTAAACTCTGAATTTGACACCCGCGTGCATAATTGGGTTGGACAGCGTGTAAACACCGCGAGGCGAATTGATTTGCGCTCACGGAACGTCACGTGCATCCACATCTATCCATCTGTGTGTGTGTCAGCCAGCTTCAAACAACACATCTGCATCTGAATCTAGCAGGAGTTCATCTAAAAACCAAACAGTAAGCGGGAGAACGCGGGGAAACGATGCTGCTTCCCTCTCTGGATTTTCTCTCCACCTCCTCTCCTCTTCGGGGCACAGTAATAGCACATTAAACATCTTCATAATTAGTAGTTTGCTTGAGCAAAGACCGAGTAATTATAGGCAGCGTGCCTGCTGAGCTGAGTGTGCAAGCATTTTGCTTTTATTTCCTTTGTTAAACATGCAAATGTTGTCTTTGTGCTTCCCTCTAGTTGTGTTCTCAGTATAACAGAGGTGGAACTTGTGCGTTCTCTCCTTCACTTCTACACTGTAAGAAGACAATATTCATAAAGGGGATCAGAACGGAATCATGCAGCATAAGAAAGAGTGATTATCTGCTCCATTTCCCACATTTCTTGGGACTAATAATGTGTTTGGTGTGAATGTAAGAGCATGTGTGCACAGCTTGTTCCTACAGGCGACTAGAGCTGCAAAGATTAATCGAATTATTGATTAATCTATCGATAAATTAATCGACAACTATTAATCGTTTCAGTCCTTTTTCAGGTAAAATGTAAAGAGAACTGCTGGTTTAGTGTCTTAAATGTGAGGATTTGCTGCTTTTATGTGAACTTTATGGAAATAAATGAGGAGTTTTTGTGTTTTGGGCCGTTGTTTGGACGAAAGAAGCGATCTGAAGACGTCACATTTGGCTCTGGGAAACTGAGATGAGCATTTCTGGCATTTTTTCTGACTTTTCATTGCATAAAAGATCAATCGATTGATTGTGAAGATATTTGGCAGATCAGTGGATAATGACAATAACCGTTAGTTGCAGCCCTACAGGCGACACAAAAATCAGCAAAAGAGAAGACTTGCAGATAATTACATGCTGTACGTACCTACAGCGCTGTTACAGGAAAAGGTGAGATATGCAAAGACGCAAAGAGCATCAGATTGAGAGCATGATTAAAGGGTTATTTGTCTGTGTGCGCTCTGCATCTCCTGTAAAATTACACGTTATGATAAACACTGTGGCCCTCAGTGAGCAGGAAATATGATCAGGCACAGTGCAGCTCATTAAAAAAAAGAAAAATCACATCTCTGAGATTGATCTCTGGAGATGTATTGGTGCATCTGAGGGCCGCGCGGGGTTTGAATAGAGGATGCAGAGGAAAACACGCCATGGGAAGACGTGTGAGGAAACCGCTGAGCAGCTATGTAAAGACTGAATGTGTGCTTTCGTCTGGCTGTGTGATGAGCAGAGGAGTGCGCCGGTGTCAGCTCACTGTGTAGTGCTGTTTGAACTTTAAGAAGACTCTCCTTTAGTTTCCCGGGCTGAGCCTTGAAGCAGTGGTGTTGGTTTGGGGAAATTAGAATTTTAATGATCTTCACTGGAACCGTTCAGCATAACAGATCTCTAATATAAATTAGGTCTGGACAATATGCCCTAAAAATAAAATCTCTGATTTTTTTCACAACAAACTTGATTTATGATTTTAATCCTTTTTTTTCCTCCTTAAAGTGGAACTAGACAACTTTCTTGGCTTAACTTTGTCATTACGATGTACAACCTGATCAAACAGTGTAACAGTGATTGAAAAATGACACCATTCGCTGATAAAATGGTCTCCAACAAGCCCTGTTTTTACCATTTTTCTTTGCCACTGTCTTAAGGATTTCGTGGAAAAATGAAAAATCAGTGACGCTCTCCGTACTCTCTGTCCTAATTGGCTGGCCCATGCTGTACACGTGACGTCGATACGAGCTGATTGGCTCACCGTGCTCTGACTCGCCTCTGCCAACAGTAGAGTGTCTGCAAGTCGCACCGTCAGTCAACTCGAGCTCGAGCTGAGATGGACCAGTTTACTCCGCTGCAACTTTCCCTGCAACCGTTTGGTCTCAGTTCAAACTGGATTTAAAGAGAGAGAGACAACAAACGACATAAAACATGAGCCGGCACAAACGGCTGCAGTGGATTTGCTTCCCACTGAGTCTCATGCTACTAGTTACTTAAAAAAGTTTTCCTTTTAACAATAAAAATTAACAAAAGTAAACTCAAGTTCCCTTTTCAGGTTCAAATGCAAGCTGCAAACTCTTAAAAAGCGCACTATGTAGTTTCGATAAAATTGATTTATCGCCCAGCCCTAATTTATATATATATATCTCATTTTTATTGTGACATATTTACACTCAACTCCACGTGCATCAAGCCTTTCACTGTTGGCAGATTCAGGCAGATGTTATTGGAGGTGTTGAGCAAAATGAAAGTCTTGAACATTTGGTTTCATTTTTCAAAGAAGTTCAAGTGTTCCAGCCCACAATTTTCTCGTCAGAACCTGATTTTTCTGACGTGTCCAGTGGTATGAACACTCGTTGCTAAGGCTGACAGGTGTTATTCCATTCTCATGCTCTGTGTACCAGTGATTCTTACAGTGATTATCACGACAGCCTCTGATGTGACATGTAAATCTCAGTGCTATGTGATGAACAGCTAGATCTGTGTTTTGGACAAGATAATAAGTAGTCAGTGAACAGACCAGAAGACACTGAGGGGATAAAAAAGAGACAACACACCGTGCATTTAGATTCAAACCCACTTCTTTTAGAATGTCTACAAAAGCTGTTTGAATGAGGACCCCAGTGGATGCTTCTCTGATGGTTATGTAACCGTAACCAAGAGCCAAGCAGTCCTCAGACTTAGGACTTAGGACTTCGGCCAAAGCAACATGCTCAGGGTTGATGAGAAGTTTGGCCGGAATTCAAAGATATAGTCTCCTTATGGCATTTTTCCCTTCCTCCAAAAGTATGAAAAATCCTCTTAATCGGATTGAAACGACCATAAGAACTAGGGATGGGCGTCTTAAGAAATTTCCTAATTATGATCAATTATAGATTAATCACAATTTTTCTTATATTAAAAATGCCTTACCTAGAAAATACAGATACAGCAGTTTTTTTCAGTTAAGTCTTTATTCCAAGATGAACTTGTAGTTCAACAACAATCCTCTTAGACAAGGCAGTTAAAGTTCAGCTGTTTAACTTGAACAAAAATGATTCATGCAGTGCACGTAACGTAAAAGTAGCCGAGCACGAGGCTCCAACATATCAATGAGTCAACGATATGACGCTCTTAAACTCAATTGAGTGTCTTTTAGAAACAATTTTAAAAAACATCCATCCGTCATCAACCACCTCTCCGTGGTCAGGGTTTCAGCAGGGGGCCTCAGACTTCCCTTTCCCTGGCCACATCGGTCAGCTCTGACCGGGGGATCTCGAGTCGTTCCCAGGCCAGTGCAGAGATACATTCTCTCCACCTGGACCCCGGACTGCCCGGGGCCTCCTCTATTCAAGACGTGCCTGGAACACCTCCGCAGGGAGGCGACCAGGAGGCATCCTTACCAGATGCCTGAATCACCTCAACTGGCTCCTTTCAACACAGAGGAGCAGCAGCTCTACTCCAAGTCCCTCGCGGATGACTGAACTTCTCACCTTATCCCTGAGGGAGACACCACTCACCCTCCTGAGGAAACCCTTTTCAGCAGCTTGTATCCGTGATCTCATTGTTTCGGTCATGACCGATCCTTCATGACCATCGGTGAGGGAAGGAACGAAGATGGAGAAGTAGGTCGAGAGCTTTGCCTTTGGCTCAGTTCTTTTTTTTTGTCACAACGGTGCGGTAAAGCAAGCACAAAACCGCTCCCGCTGCACCAACTCTTCGGCCAGTTTCCCGCTGCACTGTCCCCTCACTTGTGAACAAGACCTGAGATACTTTAACTTTTTCACTTGGGGCACAGAGTTATTCCCTACTCGGAGTGGACAGTCAACCGGTGTCCTGCTGAGAGCCATGGCCTCAGATTTAGAGCCGCTTCACACTCAGCTGCAAACCGATCCTGTGAGTGCTGAAGGTCACAAACTGATGATGCCATCAGGACAACGTCATCTGCAAAAAAGCTGCAATGCAATCCAAAAAAAAAATCATATCAGATGATGATAACTAAATTTAAAAACATTATTTACGGCTGTGCATCGCAGCTCCTCTGTGATCAGACTGAGGTGATGGTAGGCTGAGAGGAGGATGCATTGACATCAACCAGGGCCAGAAGTGCACTGTTCAAGTATAAAAACCACTGGGGTCGTTGTCATGTTGTACTTATACACAGCAAAACGAACTTCATAATTTTTAGAATGAAATGGTCCCACGCCAGACTTTGCCTTCACTTCTTCATGTTTATGTTTGATATCTATGGCAGCCATGACGGCAGCTCGTAGTCAGCTGAGTAACGTTTTTCCTGTTTTCTCTCTCTTCTTAAACTAGCTAAATATCGCCCCCCATTGGTAAGATGTCTCATTGCTGCCCCATAGTAAAATATAATGCATTGCTTAAGATTCACTATACGCAGCACAACCTCTATCTGACACTTCTGTTTGATTCGTCAAAATTCTTTCATCAGTTATCGATTATGGATTAATCATGCCCATCCCTAATAAGAACAATATCTTCATTTTTATATGGATCTCTCCAAATATTATTGCTTTACATTAAAATTGGGAGAAAACAGCCAAGTCAAGGCAAATAAACAGAGATTTTAGAGGTGGAGAAGAAAACTTTCATCATCAGAGATATTGTTTCAGTTTTTAAAAAAATGGCCATGAAGTTCAGGATTAGACAGATAACTTCAGCAGGGCTCAGTGTTCTGGTGAAGATGGGAACAGAGAGACTTTCATTCATACAGTTCATGGATTGCTTGTGTTCCTACACACTCACTGCGCAGTGCTCTGACGACGGGTAATGTAAGTGCAGTGAGCATAAGAGTGAAAAGAGTCAGACTCAAGACTGAGTACAAAACGTCTACAGGGGCTTCTCCCACTGACAGAGCTAGTCTGCAACATGTCTCAATGTTATTGTTATTTTTTAAAAAGAAAGATGGATGGGAGATTAAAGATGGCTGACAAAGAACAAGTGACAAAGGACTGTAAGTGAAAATGGGAATTATTAGATTTATTAGAGCAATAAATATTAGTCAAGAAAAAAGAGAGATGGTAGGAGAAGATATGGAGAGGGAGGC
>JAQFJA010000005.1:15455682-15472825 GCA_029874485.1 Naso brachycentron
AGGCTGTTACACATTGAGCGTCCCAAATAAATGACACGAAAATGCAAAATACTTGCCGGCGATTATTTTGCATAAAAACTATTCAGATCGGCAGCAATGTGAATTTGCAACAGAAACACAGGAATACTTACAGGAATAATTACGAAAGTGGTTTCACAGAAATCTTGATAGCTGCCTCTAAGTAGACAGGGCAAATAAATTGTGCTGGATTATCTAATTTAATTTGCTGTAATATTTGTTAAGTAACGTCAGATTTTCTCTCATTACACAGATCCAGCGGTTAAAGACCTCATGACCCTCGAAGAGGTATGTCAGCATCCATTGTCAGCCTGTTCAGAGGAATCAATCATGCACTTCTTTTCACTGACAGGTCTTCTGTCACTTCCCTCCACAGACGCAGCTGTTAAAAACAGACAGTGTGGCCCGTAAGCCTGAGAAGCCTGCCCCTGCTCCTGGTCCCCCTAATGCTTCTCCTGCCCCTGCCTCTCTCTCAGTCCCAGCCACACCTCCAGCCAAAAGCCCCAGCCTCTTCCCCACTGCCTTCCAGCCTCCTCAGGCCGCTCCCGCTGAAACCGGACAAGGTTTGAAGGAGCAAGGGCTGCCGCTGGTTGAGGGCGCAGGAGTCAAGGAGGAGTATGGGTACATTGTCACCAACCGGAGGTCAGCACTTAATCAAATTCAGCTCTCAGCTCTTCTGTTTATTTCAAATTAACCTCTAAAATATGTACCCACCTGTGTACATCTCTTCCTTTGGATCCAAAAGGAAAGACCTACTTCGCTCTAATTGTGTAAAATAAATGTCATCATTCCAAAGGCTGTCAAGAAATCACTAAATGGCATTTTAGCGAGGGCCCTACCGATATAGGGGTTTGCCGATATTATCTGCCGATATTGACCTATTACAGTTATATCAGGATTGGCGTCAGTCTTCAATATATGTAGTAATCAACCAATGGGATGTTTAAGGCTGGAAATAAAGCTTGGACTAGTGATTTACAATGGTGATATTACGTAGTCTGTCCGGCAGAGGACGGTCTGTTGTTCAGTAACTAATAAGTAAAGTGTTTACTGTCAAGTGCACTGATGTCTGGAGTAAAGTTTGTAAAAATGTAAGATTCCTGCCTGATATATATGTATATATATACATAACACGGACGCTCTATATTATCAGGACATTATTGATATCGGCTGATATTATCTGTAAAATTAATCAGGTATTGGCCAGCACACCGATATCCACCAATATATTAACCAATAATATAACAGGCTGCTGTTTCCTTGATTAACTCCCCAAGTCGGCGCCATGTTTCCCATGTTCCCAGAGGACAGACCTTATGTTTACTGACTTTGTCACTTGTGAAACAGGCCAGATTTGTCCTGGTTGTGGGTTGTTATGAGAGAGCATCATCCAGTTTTAAGTAGGATGTTTCTTATTTGTTCTGTTTAAAAGCAATTGTCATAAATAAATATGACATGTTTTACATAATGAAAGCTTAACTATTTTCTTAACTTGACTATTAACTTAACTATTTCTTTTTCAACGAACGAATATTACATCATTTTAAGCTTCATATTTTTTGCCTGCGTTTGCCAACATGGTAAGAGTCTGCATAATAATACTGTATGTAAATTCCACTACAGAAGAGACTTGATGATCTCTGCAATTAGGTGTGGGGAAAAAAAACATGGATACTGGTACAGGTATCGATTATTGGCCAAATGGATATTACTACTCCACTATCTGGATATTGATAAAAAAAATCAATATTATGCATCTCTAGAGTAAGAGAGAGAGAGAGAGAGAGAGATATCCGATATACCAGATATTGGAATTTTCTTTTTGCTCCCTAATATTGATATTGGCAACGGCCCAAAGTTTAACTGGCAGTACAGAGCAGCAAATATACATTTTATTAAACATGGTGTTTACAAGAAGTGCTCTGATGCTTTTCTTTTGCAGTCCTCTGAGTTTGTATGACGGAGTAAAACTGCTGGAGCTGCTAGCAGATAAGATACATCTGACAACCAGCAGCTTCATCAACATCAGGTAATCTCTGCGATATGTGTGTGTCAGTGTGTGTGAGAGTCGTAAATCTTTATATTTTACTCTAAACACTGTGTGTTGTTCCCCGCGGCAGTGTGGTGGGTCCTGCGCTGACGTTCCGTATCCGCCAGAATGAACACAACATGACGGCTGCAGAGGTGGCTGCTAAAGCCGGTGAGACACATAGACACACTGACAGCAACCCATACACACACGCACACAGACACATACATACGTACACACAAACTTACACACAAGCATGAAGTCTCTCTCAGAGTTTTCTCACAGCTCTTTCGTGTTTTTTCTCAGTATCTGAAAAGAACTTCCTGGAGTCAGAGACAGGCTTGAAGATTGTACAGACTGGTGTGGGAGAGGTAACTGATATGCACACACACACACACACACACACACACACACACACACACACACAAACCCACTCAGTTTCTGTGGAAAAATTTCTGTTGTGCTCCCTCCTATCAGTGAGATACAGACACGTTGTCAAGGCAACAGAGATATAATAACGGCTCTGTATTGTTTCACTGTTTCCATCTAAATCTATTCACTCTTGGACCCTAGCTCGACAGATTCTCACACCTCGTGTCTGTCAGTCCGTGTAATATTCAGAATGTGCCCCCTAGTGTTCAACACTGGGAAATGCTAAAGGAGCTAACTACAGCCATGGGTAAGAGGCACAGAGCCTATGTGAATAGTAAAGACGATTATCTACTGAATTGAAGAAAAATAGCCAGTTAGCCGGCTTGTAGCATTTAGCTAATTTGTTTTGCTAGCAAGCTAACATATTATTTACACCGTCTCTCCAAAATCGTCCTAAAAGATCAAGTTTTTCTGTGTACTTGAGGCAAAACCACAGAGGGAAAAAAATGGAAGTGGGAATTTTTAGAACAAAAATGCATTAGAGTCAGAAAGTTTACAGAGGATTCGGGACAATTGCTCGTAGCTGAGGAGGGCTCTGAATTTGACACACACATAAGGACACATAAAGGGAATATGCAGTCCCAATTAGGAGGTTTTACAAATATAGGTGGGTTGCAGTAACCTGGCTTCACCCTTCTTCTAGCCAGCTCAGTTTTCACTGAGAATCAGTCTGGCAACGAGGCCCATCTTTGGAACTACAGAGGTAAATTTTTGGCCGGAACAAGGGGTTTGGTTTGATGACGTGGAAGTCTAACGCTTGTTGGCAGTGGTTAGATCATGGTGGAGGCCTACGGCTTTGGTGTACTGGGCTACAAAAAACCCTTTGTTATTGAAAATGACACAATATGAAGTAAAAGAAGTGTTCCGACCAGGCGGATAACAACCTTGGTGACTCAGAATGTACTGCTTTTTTGTGACGACTATATGTAGGGAAGAATAGGAGAATGCAGTACTGACATGAGACTCAAGCAGGCTCAGGTACAACACAACATGTTTAAAAAAAACTGTACAAAAACTGATTAAAATAGCCAATACCACAACACAATTTAACAATGTCTATGTGATTATTTTACAGCTTTTGGAAAACTAATGTTAGCCACCACTCGTCTTTTCTGTAGCCTGCAGACTACCGATGTTTGAGCCGCTGTCTCAGGGGAGCGAGAGACCCGGGCTTCTGCTGGTAGTGGTTAGCTGAGGCCTGTAGCTGTGATTTTATTTCAAACAAAAAATGTCTAATTGTGTCTCTCCTCGATGCATGGTGGGTCAGAATCTCAATCATGACACAATATTACAGCATTTATGTGATTATTGAACAGATAGAACATTAACCCTCCCTCTCATCTGTCTGTTTCACCAAATAGCCGGGCCCGCAGCGTACATCATACCATTATTGTTAATGCCGACTGGTTAAAGGCTGCTCAAATAGTTTTACACTTAACCTACCTACTTAACTTTTTCCGCACCTACTAGGATTAAATTCTGCAAAGAATCCCAGATGGAGCCTGGCCAGACCCTTTCCACAAAGTGCATTTATTTGCAAAGTGAATTGTGGGTCAGGTGTACCAGGCAACGGTTGCAATCACATGATCCAGAGGACGTACGAAAGTCGTGTAGGAACCAGGAAGTAAAAACACTATTGAACTCGATTACCACTCTGGTCTGTATTTCTATAGAGTTTAGTGAGATATGTAACGTTAAGAGGCTAAATGATTGTTGCCTTACCTCTTACGAAGTGGTCACTGCATCATCTAATGCTGCTCCTTTAGACGGAGGTTTTTAATCCCTGTCTGCCACTGTTTCTCTCTCTTTTTTAAAAAATTTTCCCCTTCATGTGTCACTACTTTTGGAACTTGAAAACAGCTCCTGTTTTTTTCTTCCTGTTGGCACAGCCATTACCAGCACAAAACTTTGGCATTTTGATATCGATTTTCAATGCAGAAATCACTTCATGCCCCCCATCTGCAACCAATCCACCTATATATTACAAGGATTAATATAAATATGTCCCCTTAAAGTGCATTTGTGAGTCGATTACACAGCTTTAAGTGACTCAGCCTCGTAACTTCAATCTCAATGTCAGAATCAGTCGAAGAATTGTTTTATCCCTGCTGGCTTCGTAATGAAATTCCATTAAAAGAAGGTGTTGATGCAGAAAATTTGCTCAAAAAACTGTTTCATGAGGATAAGCAATGGACTGTGTGTGATGCAGTATATGTGTGTCACCCACAGAGCGTGTTTTCCATCCACCATTACACTCAGTGCTGTGATACTGTGTGGGAGTGTTAGTTGTTGTGTGTAAACGGCCAATGTGTGCCACCTGGAAAGCGAGTGGCCAGAGCGAATCAGCCAGGCGACACCTCCTAACAACCAGTATTTCACTTGTTGCCATGGTGCTCTGTCTCCTCCACCTCCCCCCCTACAGTGCCGGCTCCCAGGTGCTATGGCAACAGTCACAAGTGTCATTAACCTTGTTTTTTTCTGCTCACACAAACAGCATGGGCTCAGAGTTATCGCCTCCATTTCAATTTTTGTGTTCATTAATGGATTTATAACAAAAAGCTCATTTAGACTCAATACTGTGACGGTATTCTCACCATACAAATGTTCCATAAGAAAAAAAGCACTTTTTTAGGGAAACACAAACAAACATCATGAAAGTCTTTTAGTTATAGTGTATGCGAACTCATTATTCCAGCTACCCTTAACAGACAAATAAAATAAATGATTACATTTGTATATTAGTGATGGTTTGTGCACCATTCAGTTGTTTCTGGTGATTTTCTCTGAACTGATAATCTATAAAAAGCCCATTTACTTTGCTTTACATCTGCTCTATTAGACATAGGTCAGTTTTTAAATAGAGCTCCATGTTTTTTTGGGTTCGAGGCTTCTGTTGGTTGTTTCTTTGAGAACAGATCAAAACCTGTTTATATGGGACTTTTGATAAAGAAATCAAAAATGTAAAGCACGTTAAAATACTAAAAACAAGATCACATTTCCAAAGATGCTTTTTCCTCTGTTGTCTTTGATATTTGAAGTGGCATTTTTAGGGAGCAGGACACTAAAAAGTTTTCCATGTTGGCTTTATTGTATTGGACAGCAGTGTTGTGACTGTTTGGACAGGTAGAAAAGATGATGATGAAAAGGTGGAATGACTCACTCGGGGATGTGTGGTGTGTACCGAATCATGGTTCACTGATCTCCGTGCAGCCTCTGTTGTCTTTTTCACGGGTCAGTGGTTCACACTTCCTCGACTTCTCAGGCCTCTGTCTTTAAGACTCAACATCAGCCTCTCACTGGGCTCACCTTGCTGTCATGTGTGGTTACACGGAAAACAAATGTGTTGTTAAAATGGACTGAGTGACCTTTGAATTCCAGCGGTGTGAGCTGATTTCCTGGGTAGCTTATCTTGGGTTGCTTGCTCTCAAAATATCAACAAATGAAGGCATTTCGCAGCGTTAGATAATAATCTGTTTTCTTTTGTTCCTCCTCCCCTGCTCGTGTGTGTGTGTGTTTATATTTCTTTTCCAGAGAACAGATGCACGGGGTCTCCCTCAGGTAACCAGGGTTTCTGAGGGCTCCAGTGGGACAGTCATCACCCTTGTTTCCATGGCAGTCGTAGGAGGCGTGCTGGTATTGGCCATGGCCGTCGCTTGTCTCAGGCACTACACTCAGCAAGTGGCCAATGGCAAGCTCGGCCTCGGACCAGAGGGAGGAGCTGAAACACACTTTGACTACCAGGTAAGACAAGATAAGCAGACTGAAGAATGAGGAATGGGCCTTTTAGATCATTTCACAGAGTTTTTATGTGTTTGTTTTTAAATTTCCTCTCAATGTCTCAATGCTGTGATGGATTATAAGTTTAAGTAACCGTCTTTATGTCATGGTTTAATGTTTAGTTTGATCATTTTCTGTTTAAATTTGTGAATTTTCTCCTCATCTGTCATTGTTGGTGTTACTTCCTGTTTTTGTGTGCCATCCCGTCTTTTTGATTGTTGATGAGTTTCCACCCCAAAGTCCAGTTTGTTGACTGGTGTGAGTGGCAGGCTTTGTCAGCCCTGGCACAGTTTGAAGTGGTGGTCTTCAGCATGGTACAGGCGCACGTGCATGGGCACGGAGCGGCAACGTTGCTTTGATTGTTTGTGGACGGTTCACCTTAAGTTCAGGCTGACAACAGCATACAAAGTCTGGATGAAGAGCAGTGGGAAGAGTGACTGTGTTTTAGAATGCTAATACAGGAGAACAAGTCAACAATGTCACTACAAGATGAGAAAAATGCAGGTAAAAATACGGTCGCATCCATAGATCAGGCCGCTCAAGCGTGCTCAGGCCCGGTTAGACTGGAGCAGTGTGAGTGCAGGGCAGCGGGGGAGAGGGGACAGTCGTGCTGCGGCGCGATACGAGGCAACTGGACCGAGTGCGAGCGCGTCGTCAGTCTGTTTTTCCCCTCACTCTTTATCGGTTTTCAGTTCTGTGTTTGCTCCCTTGTGCCTCACCACTATTATCCTGTGTGTTTCTCAAACCATCTCGGTTTGCTGCTCTGTTGGATGTGATGTTTTCAAAGTGTTTTGGATTCGCCTCAGTTTGATAGCTCTGTTTTTGTTACTTTACATCAGCTTTGCATTACTGAAGCTTGCTTGATTTTTTTATTTTTATTTTTTTTCATTTTGGTCTTTTTGACCCTTGTCTTCAGGCCTGACATAATGTGAGTCAAGGAGCCGTAAATGTGTATATTTACATTTGTCAATCAGCCCATTTAGATTATATGAAGAAATGTCTCTTTAAATGGGCAGATAAATAAACATTTAATCAAATAATTAATTAATCAACTGTCAGAAAATTATTGGCCAGCTATTCTGACAATTGATTAATCACTTTAGTCTTTTTTTTTTTAAATAAAGGAAAAATAATTTCTGACTTAGCCTTTTAAATGTGAGGATTTGCTGCTTTTCTTTGTCATTTATGATCATAAATGTGGAGTCTGTGTTTTGGGATGTTGTTTTTTTTGTGTTCTTGACATTTCATGGAATAAATGATGAATCGATTAATCGTGAAATTAATCAGCAGATTAAGCGATAATGAAAATTATAATCAGTTGCAGCCCTGAAGTGCAGGTTATGCAGAATGTGCTTAGAATGTTAATGAACAAACACAACGTGTCCATTTTAATGCTGAAACAGATTCAGCCAAACCACAGTTGTACTGGTTCCAGCTTTAATATCAACTCCTGCTTACTTTTCACTCAGGAGCTTTGTCGGCAGCACATGGCCTCCAAATCCTCCCTTTGCCGCCAGGACTGTGTGGCCGGCGGGAGCATGGCGGGGTCTGCCACAGCTGTGGGTGCTGGTGGTCGAAGGGGGACGGACACGTCCCGTGTCAGCAGCGTTTCTTCCCAGTTCAGCGACGGGCCCCAGCACAGCCCGTCCTCCACCCACAGCTCCACCCCATCCTGGAGCGAGGAGCCGGCCCAGTCTAACATGGACATCTCCACAGGTCACATGATACTGGTGAGAACATGCACCTCTTTAGTGTAGCAGTGAAATGTCCTGTTGTAAAAACCATCCTTCCTGTTGTTGAGCAGTTTTTAACCTCCTACATGTTTTTGCATGTCCTCCGTCAGGCGTACATGGAGGATCACCTGCGTAATAAGGACCGCCTTCAGAAGGAGTGGGAGGCTTTGTGCTCCTACCAGGCTGATCCCAGTTCAGTAGCTGTGGCTCAAGCTCCGAGCAACATGGACAAAAACCGACACGCCGAATCCCTCCCCTGTCAGTTCATCACTGTGTCACTTTGTCTAATGGCTGTCGTAAATATATATCAATCATCACTGTCGCATCATTTGTCTTTATCTGTCAAGGTGTCTCGAATACAGCAGCTTGTTTTCATTAACTTAAACTGAAACTTAAAAAGACACCCTTTTAGAAAAACTCAAACTAATCTGAAACAATGGTTCCTGGTTACAGAGTCGACTCAAATAAAATCAAAATAAACATTTTTTATCAGTAAGGTGTCATGTTCATCTACAGTCATTTTGCAAAACACAGTTACACAGTTAAATGAAAGCTGTGGCACCTTCATGTTACACGTGACATTTATACAAATATTTGAACTGGAAGCATTCAGTAGCAAAGTTTGCAAATGTATTTAATATGTTTATGTGGCTACAAACTTTTGACCTAAAAATACCCAAATTGAATAAAAACAAAACTAAAACTAGCAGTAATTAAGTACATTTACTCAGGTACTGTGCATATAGAAAATGGTGTTGTTTTTCTTCAGTATTTCCATTTTATGCTACTTTATACTTTTGTCTTTTTAAGTCTGCTGCATTTATTTTTACTCTTATAGTTGCTATTATTTTTTACATTAAAAAACACAGAATACGACATAAAGCAGTGCCAAGTATTACTTAAAAAAAAAGTCTCCATGTTGACAAATTACAAAACGAAAAATTCTCCTGCATGTAGTTGTTAGTGAGAAATTTTTTAAAAAATATTTTGTAATAATAAAACACTTTGAAAGGAGTCATTCTGCATATTGACGGCTTTTACTTTTGATAATTTGAGTACATTTTTGTTGGAGATGCTTTTGTACTTAAACATAAGTAAAGGGCCTGTGTGGATTAAAAGTGCTTAGTTGATTTCCGTCACTGATTCAGTGATTTATTGATGTTGATTTTCTTTTACAGACGATCACTCTCGAGTGAAGCTCAAGTCTGAAGTAAACTCAAACAAACAAGATTACATCAACGCCAGCATCATTGTAAGAATCCCTCAAACCATCCAAAACGTTTACATGTATGTGATGATATTTGTAAAAATTTGTTTTTTACACAATGTGAAAGACAAAACACTGACAAAATCAGTGCTAAGCCCTCTCTCCGTCAGAAAGCAGTGAAGTGTAAATTTCTCCTCTGTGTCTTTGTTAATCTTGAACGTGCTGTGAGTGTATAGAAGTTGAACAGAGTTGCTCCCTTGCTGCAACCTAAATCAAATCTGTTCTCTTTCTTTCCATTTTCACACAACAGTTTGATCATGATCCTCGCCAGCCGGCTTATATCGCCACGCAGGGACCCCTCGCTCACACTGTCGCCGATTTCTGGCAGGTCAGTGCGCTCTCTGTTTTTCTGCCCTTTTCTTTTTTTCCTGTCTTACTCCCACTGTGGTCGAAATCCTTGCTGTTTGCTGACAGATTAAAACGGTTCAGCTCATTGGACCATTCAGTCCGTTTTCAAGAAATCTACCTCGTTTCCTGCAGGTGTCATAGCTTTATTCCAATGTATGTGTGTGTGTGTGTGTGTGTGTGTGTGTGTGTGTGTGTGTGTTCTCTCCCGTCCACAGATGGTGTGGGAGAACGGCTGCACTGTGATCGTGATGATGTCAGCTCTGGTGGAAGATGGAGAGAAACAGTGCGAGCGATACTGGCCTGATGAGGGTTCATCGCTCTACCACATCTATGAGGTTAATTTCCTGTTTGAACTCGTGAACTTTAATCTCACATATGGCCCACAGTCATTTTATGATGCTTCTCTCGTAACAGGCACTCAGTGCAACAGCTTCCCTGCATTACAGCTGTTGTAATAGGTTTAATAAATATTTAAAAAGGGGGCAGGAGGATATGTTGAACAGATTGATCTCATAACTCAGAGAATGAAGTCAGATATCTGAAAATTTAATATGATGAGTCACTTTTTGATAAAAATGACAGAACTGAGTTTTTAGTACTAACCTCTTGCATGATGGCTTGTAGCAGCTCTCGCCTCTTTTTCCGTTTTCTCTGTGATCCGACACAGAACTCTGAGGCCTTTGTGCACTTTTGTAAGTTTGCATGTAAGCTCCAGCAGCAGCTGCTTGAGGTATATTAGCACTGAGAGAGTTCAAAAGTCTCCCAGGAGTGCTAATGTGGAGAAAAAACTTTTACAAAATGAACATTTTTTAATATGTACCTTGTTACAACATGGTTTAGATCAGCGGTTTTCAAAGTCTGAGACTGTGGACACCCCCCCCCCCCATGTGTGTCCCATCATTTTAACATCTTGTGCCCTCCTGGAGGATTCCTGGAGGTTTTCATCTAAATTTTTTGGGTGGTTTTGATCTGTTCTTTCAGGGTTTTTGTCCTTTTTGTATTCATTAAAATGCTTTCAGAACAGGAAGGTGAAAATCCCTGGAGGAATGTATCCAGGAACAAGAAATGCACTTTGACCAGAAAAAGGTCAAGGGAGGGCACAATTAAACATTTTGACCATGTTCATCTTTTTTCAAAAAAACGTTGTTTAAACACACTTTCTCTTTTCATATGCTGTCGGCAATCTTTTGCTTCCACCTACTTCAGTGAAAACACAGTTTATGTCTTAGCACACAAAGGTGGATGATGATGCACTGCAGGCAGAGTCAAACATGAGTGGTACTTATTTGCTTTTATTCATGTTTAAAGCAGAAAATCTGCTCTCACACGGGTAGATGGAGGTGAACAAGATGAGCACTTAATGTAATTCAGCTAGTTTAGATGGAGGTTATTTACAGTTTTGTTTGTTTTTACATTTTTTCTCCTCCCCTGAAGTGCTGTGGCCCGCCTCACACTTTGAAAACCACGGCATTAGGTGAAGAATTTCACACAGACAAAACATTAAATATGTCTCCTCCTAGTGCCAGTCAAGGACACTTTGTTTTGGTTCCTCTCATCCGTCATCACAACATTAATTTTTTTTTTTTTAAATTAAAATAATACAAGAAATAAAATTAAATTTTACCTGAAATGTTGTGTTTACCTGTGTATAGTTAACATGTATGTTTTGGTCCCGTTTTTTACCCTCTTCGTCACGTCTCTTCTGCCCTCCCTCCCTCTCTGCCTCTCTGTGTCGATCAGGTGAACCTGGTGTCAGAGCACATCTGGTGCAAGGACTTCCTGGTGCGCAGCTTCTACCTGAAAAATGTCCAGACGCAGGAGACCAGAACCTTGACGCAGTTCCACCTGCTGAGCTGGCCGGCTGACGGCATCCCCACCTCCACACGGCCGCTGCTCGACTTCCGCAGGTAAACAAAATAAGACAGATACACAAACACAAACACACACATGCTGCCCCCACATGTGCGCTCAGTCTTTCAACATTGAGTCATTTTCAATAAACTAAACACATAAAAGAGCAAACAGGTGGTCAGGATGCAGCGTGTGTAATGTGGCAGTGACTCACTGCTACTCGAACACATCCGTGGGTTTGAATCCTCCTGATCACCTTCATCACAGTCATCTTTTCTCCTCTGTTTCTTGTCTTTCCTGTCATTCTGCATAGCGTGAAATCAGATAAAACCTGTATGCTGCACATTCTCCACCCTGCCCATCATCTCAGCTCTCTCTCTCTCTCTCCCTCTCTCCCAGTGTGTGCAGGTCGATAGGTTTGTATTTTAACATCTCCCAGTGTCATTTTTGTGGTTTGCAGCTAGTACTCTGGCTCCAGTTGCATAGTCACAAAAATGAGCATTGGCAGGTGTGACTGGCTACTGCAAGAGGGACAGTGAACCTTCCTCCTCACCTCTTCCTTCCTGTTTTGCCATCTCATTGTCCTCCATGACCTACTTTTTTTCTCACGTTTTTACCTCATTTCTAATCTGTCTTTGTTTGTCATTCACTGCTCATCTCTCCATTTCCTGTTCTTCATTCTTTTTCTTCTCATTGACTTTAATTTAACCGCATCTGACAAGTTCCTGAGTCTGCATGAGAGACATTGATAGTTGGGTTGTATGCATTTATAATCTCAACTCATTTATAAGTATTCACTGAGTAAGTAAACAGGTTTAGGTGTGGTCACAAACTTAGTCATTAATCATGTACAATAAAGCTTTTTTTCTGTTCTGTGTTCTTTCTTTCTCTGCTGTCTCGTGTTGCTGCTTTTCAGGAAGGTGAATAAATGTTACAGAGGTCGTTCCTGCCCGATTATCGTTCACTGCAGGTAAAAAATAAACACAATATGAACATGTTTTGAGAGCAGATTGAGTTTAAATTAAACACTGCAGAGAACTGCACACATGTGCATTCACAGTTTACTTTTCCTCTCTGTTACTCCCACAGCGACGGCACCGGCAGGACTGGCACGTACATCCTCATTGACATGGTGCTGAACCGCATGGCCAAGGGTGAGTCTCACACACACACACACACACACACACAAATACACACAAACACACACACAAACACACAAACTAACCCTATTTTGGACTAAGATTGGAATTATATCAAAGTTTACTCTAATGAGCTCAGTGTGTACACTGTGCCAACTACAACGGACAGCAGAGGGGGCTAAAGTTGCAATTTAGTAAAATAATCACAAAAATAAACACTGGAGTGTCTGACTGATGCAAGAAGATTATTATCACTTGTTTACATTGCACCTTGGTGTTACATAGACTTGAATTCTGATCTTTTGACTACTTTTTGCTAGACTCTTGTAGAAAAAAAGCAGATTTTAACAGCTCACACTCCTCACATGACAAAACTGGAAACGGCTCATAAAGCTGCTTCAGGAAACAAACAGTCGTTTCCAGGTCATATGCTGTTGTTTAGCTTTGTGTTTTAGTGTTGGCACATGAGAGGACAACACTAAACATTCAGTGAGTTCTTCTTGTTTTAAAGTGAGCGTTTATTGTATTTTTCGATGGATTGTCAAAGCACTATCAAAGCCTCCAAAGAGCTCGCGTTCTCAAGACTGCACCTTTCTTCAAAATAAAGCTGCAGAACTTTGTATATGGTCGTAAATATCCTTATTATAAGGCTTAATGTGCAAAAAAGAAAACTTCTCCTTTAAATGATCATACCTGCATGAATCTGTGTTTCTTTATTTGCAGATCTGAAAGCTAAATGTGTTATTACTGTAAAACTCCTTCAGAACCTCTTGTAGAAAATGCAGTGAGAAACAAAAGGAAACTAAGATGTTTTTTTATCTTATCTTGTTGCCAGGAGTGAAGGAGATTGACATCGCAGCCACACTGGAGCACATCAGAGACCAGAGACCCGGCTTGGTCCACACTAAGGTAGCATCAATCTGTGTGTGTGTGTTTGCACCATTTGAGCACTTTCAAGGTGGTGGTGGTGTCCAACAAAAAAACAAAACTGTCTTCCTTTGTCTTATCTCCATCCATCCCTCTCACACCTTCCACTCCTCCACTCCCCCTCGTCATCGGCTCTCCCGCCTCAGGACCAGTTTGAGTTTGCGCTGACAGCCGTAGCTGAGGAAGTGAACGCCATCCTGAAAGTCCTGCCACAGTGAGCTGCATTAGCTGAGGTCAAAGGGAGCACATGCACAGGCACACTGGAATACTCGTGAGGACACACTCGAACGATGCAGTCATGTCTGTCTGACCATCGATGTAAATAAGAATTTGCTCTAACACACCCGGAGCAGCTTCTGCTTCTTCAGCATGCAGTATTTCACCATACTCATTCTCTGGGTTTTGAAACGTTTGGACCTTAATTTAGTTAAAAGTGCATTGAATGATTTTTGGCAGAGTGTAAATATGAACGATTTTTTTTTTTTTTCCCACTGTTCTGGCATAAATTTGACCTCTGAAGTTTCTACCTAATAAGAGTACAATGAAACCATCAGATGTGAACTGAAACAAGTAGAAAACATGTCTGGTGGCGACTGTAAACACATAATATTTACGTGTAACATTATTATGTGATTCCCTGTTTGCCTCATCAGTCCTTTTCCTTGGACATGATGACCTTAAAAGATCAACAATCGCCAGACAATTTACCAAAAACACAGACGGTTGGTTTGCCCCTTCTGTTCTTTTCAATTACGTTATATCCCTTCAGAAACAAATTTTCTTTAACATCCGTCTTGGTGATATGCGGGAAGGTTTCATTCCATTTTAACCCACTGAGTGTGGTGCTACACGTCCACCAGAATACTGTATGCTACTGTTTGTGTGTGATGACTTCTGGCAAGTTTTTATTTGTGAGGCTCGTCTCTGCCCTGATGACACGATTGCTTTCAGCACTAACGGTGCACGTGGCCTCCTCTCTCTCTCTTTCTGCTCACAGAGTGACTCTGTTTGGGTTCCTTTATCGTCTTACTCGATGTACGGCATTGTGATTAATGTAAATAATTCACCCTGATGATTGTGTTCATTTCATGTAGCAGACAGATATAAAATATCTATAAAAATGTATTTTTGACTTGACAAATAAATTTGTGATGTGATGCAGCAAAAAACCCTCAAGTGCTCTTTTTTTAAAACCTGTTACGTTTATGTTGAGAAGATGTACTTGTATTAAAAAAATGTTGAATATAAAATATAAAGAGCGAAACTTTTGCATACAAAAATTAAAAGACTCCAGTTACAAAAGATAAGACTCCAGCACACTGTCCTCTTCACTTGTACTTGGAGATAATTAAGCTGGTCTCTCGTTTTGTACCGTGGAATGAGCTGATGTAGGTAACGTCTTCACTAAATCACTCCAATCACAAATAAAACGGGCTGTGCAGGCGTCTTTTGCTCTAAAATGTCAAAATGAAAACAGGTTTGTCCATCTCCTGTTTGTATTTCATGTGTTCATTTTAAAGGACCTTACTGTGTCACCACATGGCATTGTCCTTCGTCGACATCAGCCACGTAGGTTCTATAGACCTCGCCCATTTTAAGCTGCAGCCAGCAGCTCTATAGGTTGCTCTGTGGGTTCATTGGTTGGTCCACAGAAATTCCCTGCTCCTTGGCGGCCACAGTTTTTATTTGTGTTCATGCAAATTGCCTAAAAGGGGGCGTGGCAATGAGAGTGGCCTGTTGCAAAAAGGTGCATAACTTCATGTAACATGGCCAAACTTCGTAGAAACACACAGACAAACACACACTTTGGCTTTGGTGCTGGTCGCACCTTTTTGCAAATTCTCACTTGTTCCCAAAATAGTTTCATCTATGAGATATTGTGTTTGTTTACGCTTTATCCATACTTAATAAACATTACAAAAAGTAGTTGAAAATGTGTGACAGTGTTAGTTAAAGAACGTCTGTTTCAAGATCCTTCACACTAATATTCAAGCTAGGAAGGCGGCACTTGTGAGGAACTATTTTTCCAGGCGTAATAACTTTGGTTTTAATGGTTCCCTGCTCTCCCCCCTCTCTCTCGCTCAGTGATTTCGACCAAATAAACGCTGATGTTCCTGGCAACTTTTACATGTCCTACAGCATTATATATGCTGTCTCAACATGAACAGCAGTGAATGGGGTTTAAAAATGTAGACTGAGATCTGCTAAAGTGCACACATGGTTCACATTTAACAACATTTGTACAAGACAGGGACAATAAATGGTCAAAGTCAACTGGTATGGCCCTTTGAATCCATGTATCATTTAAAGTTTATCAATAGTGCATTGACGGTCAGCAGTATTTTAAGAACAGCTCAGACAGCACCCCCTGCAGCCAAAAAACAAACATTACACTCAACTGTTTAACATGAACTCTGACATTTCCTATTGGAAAACATAATAACTACCACCAGCTGACACAGAGCAAACAGTTGGAAAAGCTTTATTTTCTCTGCTTTATGCTCAGAAGCATTCTTTAATTTATTTGCATTATTTATCAATTTCATTTGTTGAAATGTTGGTGTTACAATTAATGCAGAGATGATTAGAATTATTTCCTTGTTTTCAAACACAAAGTTTCCAGTATTGCGTTACACAGTGAGCTACAGCACAAACACACACTCTCACGCATTCGCACACACACATACACACACACATTAAATACGCCTTTTTATCTCTTTTTAAAGTGACTTGTTTAGTGTTATTCAGCAGGTAGGAGCCATGGTGGGCAGAGACACAAGTGCATCATGGGAATTTGACCTTTGACCTGTAAGAATAGATGTACAAGGACATGTTACACTTCATCAGCAATGCACATACTACAGGCATCACTTGCTAAAATATGATTTCTCAGGAAGATGGGACTTCATTTTTCTATATTTGGTCTAAATGGGGCTGATGGAACAGGAAGGACTTCAGGTTCACTCTGGTTCTTTACCTCAGAGCCGGACTACGGCACAGAGCAGCATGAGCCAATCAGGTTAACTCGAGAAGGCCTCGAAGTCTGAGTCTGCAAAAAGGAAGCAGGAAGTGTGAGACAAACACCCCTTCAAAAAGGCAAACAATAATGTGTGTTTGTCACATTATGAATTTTAAAAAGTTGTGCTTTATTTAGATTAAGATTAAGATTATGAGTTAATTAATAACACCGTCTTATTAAAATAATGCACAATAATCTTCTTAAAAATAACAAAATAACTTATAAAGCAAGGTTTATGGCAAAACTTCAAATAAAAATCTAGACAGATGATCTCTCACACACACACACACACACACAGAGTTCATTGCACTGTTTGCATACAGCTAGAGGAGATGAGGAAAGATGCGGAGACATTCAGAGAGGTAAGATGAACAGCTTGTGATCGACGTGCAGCTTTTGAGGGCGTGTAGGTCGTCAGTTTTTTGTTTTTAAATGGCTTTTCTATATGCTGTTTGTATAAGAGGAAGACAAAGGAAGATCTGTTCATGATGAATAAATGTTTTAAGTGTCTCTGCAGTTTATTTCATTCTTATGAATAAAATGTTTCACTAGTAGTTGTCATAGTTGAACATTACTGTAGCGAGTAATCAGTGACACTTATGG
>JAQFJA010000005.1:15584279-15595262 GCA_029874485.1 Naso brachycentron
GTTGATTGTAGCACCTCTTGTGGACAAAAGTTGTATTGCTTATTGTCATAAAGATGATGCCTTACGCGAGCACTTGTTTTGCAAGGGACAAAGAAACACAACTGATTTGCACAAAACCAGTTCAGCCATAATCACAAAATATTGAAATTATCAATAGAAAAATATTCTCCTGCTTCCAACAATAGATAGTAAAAAAGAGAAAAGCAGACGGATCATGCTCTAAACAACAAATTGTCTCTTCTGGTCTGTGTGCCGTAAAGCGTTTCGTAGTGTTTCTCCTGACAGGATGTTGATCTTCAATCTGGTCTCATTTTGCAAGACGTGAGGCATCAGTGTAACATTATGATGCTTCGTGACCAGTTAAAAGTTCCCTGTATGGACTTTAATCTTGTCTGTTAGAAACTTCCCTTATGAACTTCATTTATGAGGCATTTTTCTCAACAATGTTACAAAGTGCTTTACAGAAGAAAATAACCCAAAATGCATATTGTCTGCTGGTGGTTATTTGCTTTAAAATAAAGTAAAACAAGCAAAAAAAAACCAAGTGGCATTCGGAGCTTTTTGTTTTTGATCGATGCATGTTTGTGTTTTTCAGGTACGGTGGCTTTGCCTTTGGCATGCCGCTCCCTACTGACTTACAAATGGACGTGACAGCAGTGCCCAAAAACCGAACTCTGTCTAAGGTGAGTTTGTCTCCTGCTTGTCTCATTATCCTAAACTGCCGCACTGATGTGTGGATGATATTTAATCATGACATCCCAGCTGATGTTGATTGGCCACAAAATCAAGTCTGCAGGCAGAGCTGCATTGTTTCACCATCAGTGTCATCATAAATATGCTTTACTGCAGTGATTGTGTCACTTTTCCATGTAAATTCTCTCTGATTATGACATCTACATTTATTGTATCTGTAAAGCTTTGGTCTCTCTACATTGAAAGTCCTGCATATTGTGTACATATATAGCAGACTCAATGTACTCAGATAGCCGTGTGACTGATGGTTTCTGTGCATGTCCGTGTTTGTGTGTGCACGGGTTTAGGTCTGGTTCAACCCTGAGGGCCACCATACAATGCCAGCATACTTAAACAGCCTCAACAACCTCATCCTACGCTCCAATCTGCCGGCAGACAAGGATCCACGTAAATATGGTAAGCCGGAGTTGCTGCTGCAGAAAATTACCAGCAAAATGTAAAACTTTTTCAGCCTAAGGACACAGTGTGAGATTTGAATTTAATTAAATGAATATTCTAAACATGGAAAGACAACAGTTCAGATCAGTGCTACCAAGTTTTTGCATAGTAAAATGTATTTTACGTTGTTGAGAAGGAGTTATTTTTCGTGGTTGCCCTTTATTTATGCAGACTCACAACTCCCTCTTGTTATCGTGATAAAGAAGCTGAGAGAAATGACTGAGATTGTGCAAAATAGATGCAAACATCCGCATGTGGACAGTCTGTCTATGTAGGAAGGTGCTGCTGATTGAGCTCCCAGTGCATCTTGCGTGCTAAATATAAAGAGAGCTGTCGACAGTGTGTTTACTCATGGTTCATTTCACTGGATTAAAGCCAGGGGGTGCTGTGTATCCTCAGACACACATCATTATGCATGCTGAATACTGATGAGTGCCGCTCACTGGGGAGCTATGCTAAAGAGAGCGAGGCTGACCCACGTTTTCAGAACTGTTTTTTCAGAACAGCTCTTGAGTATCAGCCTGACCATCTGCCTGCCAGCAGGAGTACACAAACACACACATGAAGAAAACATACAATGAATGCACAGGAGTGCACACACATACACACACACGCACACACACACACACATTTCTTCCTGACTGGTTGATAAAAGGGCTCGGGGGTAGTGTAATCATTTAAAATGTTACCTGCAAGCTCACAGCGGTGGCGGGGGAAGTCAGGGGGGTGGAGATTGAGGGAGATTACTTTTCAAGGTGATGGTTGTTCTGTCAGATGTGAAGCCCCAACCCACACATTGTGAACTGCAGTGCCAGCTCCAAGTCGGGACCCTTTAGGGGACTGCAGCAGTCCCTCTTGCAGGATTTCTGACCATAACAGCCGGCTGCCACAGATGTGCCAACGCTCTTCTGTCCGCTGTTCACGCCAGAGATTCAGAATCGCTGACATTCAACAGTGTTTTGTACTCAAAGTCAGTTTGCCCCATTTCACAGTGGAGATATACAGTTACTCAGCTGTTAAATAATCCACATTTAAAAGATATGGACTGTAAAGAAACCTTATTTGATGCTTTTTAAGGTAAAAGAGGAAAACAACCTCAGCTTGAGGCAGTCGTAACTAAGACCCAACTAGTATGAGATTTTTGGGGCCAATGCTGATATATGGGAACAAGAAAATTCTAATATCTAATAATTCTAATATAATATTTATACATATAATAGATACATATAGTATCACCTGAGTGTGGTTATCAAATACTTGTGACAAATATATGAAATGGAGGCAGGATATTGCACAATTTAACACTTTATTTTAAACATAAGAGCACTGAACAGTAAACACTTCCATTATTTGTTATTAGTTATTAAATAACAAACCGCCCTCTGCTGGACAAACTACTTAATTACAACTTTTAAAATCACTAGTCCAAGCATTTTTACTGGCCTTAAAAGCAGTTTTATTATCGACCCATTTTGGGGAACATCCACACTAATGCTAATATATCTGCTAGAGGATGATATCGGCTGATAAAATCTGCAAACCGATATCGTGGCTGGGCCCTGGTGGTAACTACAATATTTTAAAAATGTTAAGAGTTGATGCCTCGATTTGTAAATTTGAATAACTAATGTATTAGTCAATTACACAAAAAATCAGATATGACTTTAAAAAACTACTAATTGTTATTTTTTTAGCAGAAGTCACGAAAATCTTGTTGGGCAGCACGGTGGCGTAGTGGTTAGCACTGTAGCAAGAGGCTACTGGGTTCGATACCTGGCTGGAGTAGGGCCTTTCTGTGTGGAGTTTGCATGTTCTTCCTGTGTCTGTGTGGGTTCTCTCTGGGTACTCCTGCTTCCTCCCACAGTTTAAAGACATGCAGGTTAATTGGTGACTCTAAACTGCCCGTCGGTGAGAATGTGTGCATGAATGGTTGTTTGTCTCTGTATGTCTGCCCTGTGATGAACTGACGACTTGTCCAGGGTGAACCCGCCCTCGCCCAGTGTTAGCTGGGATTGGCTCCAGCTTCTCAAATCTGGTGTTTCTCTTATCTCTCTCTGATTTAATGTCTTTGGGTTTATGGGTCAGATACAATGAGCGGATTTGAATTTTGGCTCTGACAAATTGGGAGGAAACATATCTGGAAACATCTGATTGCAGAACAACAATGATGTAGTGATAAAAATTACAGACCAGATGGTCTGTAGTACCCGGTTTGTACCTAAGTGCCCTTAAGCAAGGCACTGAGCCTCCAGCCTGCAGTAGGGCTATTTTGGGTGAACTCGTCTATCTCAGGAAATGGAAGAAGGGACCAGAAGGCGAGCAGCTCGTGTCTGTGAGCATCTGGAACACCCTGCAAAACATTCTAAAGAAAATTCAATTTCCATTGTGTGCACCTGCAAATGAAATCATCTCGCACTCTATTTTTCAATTAACTGTGTCCTGGGCTCATTGCTCATTTGGCTCCCATGCTAAAACATAGCCTCCAAGCTGTTATTTTTCTGCTGTTAACATAATACTCTATTTTTTTTTTTTCTATTACAGCCATTTCGGTTTCCAGTCACCCCTATTTTGGCCGCGAGGATGACGAAGATGTGATGTAAGGACTGCACTTTAAATTCTTCTTTCTGCTTGCAAAAATAATATTCTATTTGGTGAAAATATTCCAAAATTAATCAAGTCATGGTGAGTATTATTGGCCAGTGTTTGGCTGAGCCAGTGATAAATTATGGAAACGTCCTACTTTTAGATTCAGGACATCAATGTCACGGTGGACTCGGGGCAGCGAGGTACATGACAGCAGTATTTACCCATATTTGATTTTCTAAATGGATTTCCCTGAGCTTGCACTATTGATTAGAGTCCCAATATAATGAGTGTTTACTCTGAAGGTGGCACAGAGGTGGATTGATTCTACCCCACTTCCCAAAATGAGTTTATTTAAAATACTCCTCATTCTGCTTCAGAGACCCAGACTGGGGACGGGGTCACATGTGTGTGCGCTTATGTGTATGTATGCAAACACGTGTGTTCCAGAGGATCAAATCAAATAAATCATTCTGAGAGTGGGTTGAGCCGAAGCTGTGGCCTTATGAAAGTCTGTCCTCTCCAGAGTCTTGTTAGCACTAATCGTTTCACTGACTGTTTCCCTTTCAGTTTCCCCACATACTCCTCATTTCTTTATGTGTGTAGCATTTACATAGCTGTTAGCCCGCTAAGGTACCGTAACAGCTTTGAGTACACAATTATCCCTCCTTCCAGGGCGATGTTCTGCTTCCACAGTTTACGATACCACAAGCTTATTAGTCCAAATGTCTCAGTTCTCACACTGTGGTAGTTTTGGGAGAATTTCTGAGGCTTTCTTGGCCTGGCAGATAACAAGCCTGCTCTGTAGCTGCTGCTGCTGCTGCTGGCTGTCTTCTGTAGTTAGTGCTGCCCTAAAACGCCCACTGCATGTCACTCTGCTATTCTCCCTCCTTCCCACTCGGCCACTTTTCCAGCTTCATTGTCATATAGCTTATTCCGTTGGTTGCTGGTGTTCCTGGGCCAGAGGACAGAGAGATAGAGGTAGTACAGCAGGCCTATTCAGTTGTCTGTTATCTGCAGTTGAGAACTTTTCTCAGAAGTGTTCTGGGATCAGAAATGATCTTGCCTATGCTCAGCAGTGTGGAGGATCTCCTCCTGGACAGTCAACGGTCCCACAGATTTATTTCTAAAATGCATTCTTTATTAATGGAGCAGTGCCCAAAACCAGATTTGTCCAAATCCCGAGAGAAGTGGGCGTCAGACTTGAACATCACAATTGATGAGGGGCTTTGGTCAGATGTATAACAAGACAGTCTCTGTGACACTATGAATGCAAAGTATAGATTAACTTCTTAGAATTTTCTCCACCAACTCAGTCTTATGTCTCGTTTTTGCACTGCACATGACAACGTAGGTGAACACATTTTGTTGTGATGTTTGTGATGTGCTGACTGGAATTAAGAGAGTTAATCTTCCACCACAGCCTGAACTCTGCCTCTTGGGAAATCTCAGTACGCTCAGTACAAATTTAAGAAAACAACAAATTAAATTTATTTAGTTGGCTTTATGTGCTGCAAGAAAGTATATTGCCATAACACGGAAGTCTTACTCCCCCCTTCACATAGCCAAATGGTTCTCAGAAATGAACAGTTGTACATGGTTACCGTTGTATGAAAAATTCTTAAAGATCATATTTGGAATGGAAACACTTTGTTTACTTATATCCAAAATGTTAGAGGCCAGGAACTGTAACCACTGCAGCCCATCCCTAATGTCTCTTGAAACATCCCAATCCTTGTATTTTAGTCTCTTAAATATATTATTATTATTAGAAGTGGTATTAGTATTTATTTTTTGTTTGTGTATGTTTTGACTGGTCTGCCGATCGTCATCTAAAGATGAATAAATAAATCTTGTGAATGACATTTTTGCCACTAAAACTTCTTCAAAACAGCAGAAAGTGCTTCTGTCACATCAAACATCTTTGATCCCCTGCAGTCTGTAGCAGCCATGTTGTGTGGGGGATGGGATGAAAACCAGTTTTATTAAGGACCCGGTTTCGCATTTTTCAAAACCCGAATATCAATAATGTTTGAGCTTATCAATCCCACCGTTGAGTCTAGTGGGTCCTACAATGTATTGTTACACAACCTCCATCCTCAACATTATGCTTCAACTTGAGCCAAAATTCAGTGATGTTTCCTTCAACCATCTTTGAGTAAAAAAGAAAAAAGAAATACTCCGTCTCCTGCTGCTCCGGTGGGACAGTTCTCCTCCTCCACTCAAAGCAGTCGTTGTAAGAGCTCATAAACTTTGTAACAAGTCCTGTTAGTAAATTAAAAATAGTAATCCCGTGTTGAAATCTGTGTTGAAATTTGTGTTGAAATCTGCTGAAATAAGAGCTGGCTATTAAACTAAACAAGGTGCCAGAAGGTTACATTGTGATGATGAGTTCAAGGTCCTCTCAGTGAAATGACTATAGGGCAAAGATAATTAAAATCGTTATCATGGTGTGTTCAAATGTTACATCAAGAAAAAGAAAATTTAGCTTTTGATGAGAAACTCGATGGTTGGGATGAGAAATTTGTTTTTCCAGCAACAGGCCTTTTAAATAGATATTAGAGATGAAATTATAATGGTATAAATATAATAGAATAACGATCCCCATCCATAGCGATGTGTCTTGTTTACATATGTTTGTCAAAAGAATAACAGCTGAGGGAAATGTCTGGCCCCCGGACCCTTAGATTTCTGAAGCTGTGGCCCCCTGAAAAATGTAGCTGAAGGGCCCTGTCGCACAGTAACATGCAGGACAGGAAGGAGAGCACAATAAATGCACAGGTAGCAGCATCAGGAAAGTCGGAATGGGTGCAATGGGTTGTAGAGTAACTGTGGGATCAAAGCCTCAGCTGGTCATCTGGGTTTCCGCCTGTCAAAAGGCTCCACATGCAGCCTCACAGCAGCACCGCCAGTTTACCCACCATACAGCAGCAGCAGCCGCGACACTGTGAAGCTGTTCTCTACTTGAAGCAATCTGTTTCTTTTGCAGTTATTATCTTGTCGAGGTGGGAGCGTCTCTCTTAACAAAGCTGTTTGTTATTAATGGAATTTCAGTTATTGTGAGCTACTTCAATAGTTCATATGAGTCATGTCCCAGCAGGGAACGAAATGATAGTCTGCAGAAGGACTTTGTTTTGGGCCATTGTTTTCTGAAAAAATTACAGCAGGTTGCCTCATTTAAAGTGACTCAGCACACCAGAGCATATTGATTAATTTGTACACTTTCTATGGAACCTCGAGGCTTAAGCTGTAGCTGCTACATGAAACAGGAACGAGCTGAAGCTCATGAAATACAACACAAATATATAGCATGTAGGAATATAATGTGAATTATTGGAGTTTGTGTGGTTGAATAATTCACTAATTACGCATATGCAGGATGATTAATGACGTCAGTGTCAGGTGTGTTTCCTTCCAACCATCAAGCAAATTTGAGACCAACTTTGAAAATGTCAGGGAGAATAAGAAAAGTTCAGATTAGGTGCATATTCAGCAAGGAGTTTGGAATTTAAAAAAAAGTTTCCGCATAGCGTAGTTTTGGCAAAAGGGGGAAGTGCAGGCTAAGTTACGCATGACCGTAATCAAAGAGTAAAAAGGGCACTTGCTGCATGTGGTGGCGCACCAGCGAGCAAAAACATGTTGGGCATTTTATCACGTTTAATCCACCAGAATGGCACTCGAGACGGCACTTTACCATGTTTTTTCCACTAGAAGGCCTCTGTAGAGGGCGTTTTACCACAATTTATCCACTGGAAGGGCACCCGACAGGGCATTTAACAACGTTATGTCCAATGGAAAGGCACCTGAGAGGGAACTTAGCCATTTTTTTTCACTGGAAGGGCCCCCTAGAAGGGGCTTCAACATGTTTATCATGTTTTATTTTAAGATTTTTTTCCATACGCCTAATAAATATTTTGATCTTCTTTCTCTGAGTTTCTCGGAGGGGAAACAGCCGAACAGTTATGTGAATTAAATATCAAAACCTTTTTGAAAAAAGCGCGTCTCTTTCCTGTGATGCACATTAACTCTTTTTCAAAGAAGGCAAAAAAACCCCAACAAAACTTCAAGCAAACGGGAAAATACTGTTGCCAAATTTAATAATTTTGTTTCAAATATCAAATTTCCAACAATCTCTTTATTGCCTCAAATGTGCATGAAACACAACTACTTGCATCAGAATGATCCTATTTTTCCATCACAGTGTCCAAGGAATGCTGCAGATCCTCATGGTGATCTGTGTGCTGACGGGTTATTCGATCACAACGGCCAGCTTCGCCATCTATGAAGTCAGCGAGCATCACAGCGGCTCAAAGAGACTCCAACACATCGCTGGCGTCAGCGAGCCCTTTTACTGGGCTGTGAACTTCTTTTATGACATGGTAACGTCTTCAAATCCCTAAACAAACCAAAACAACATCTTACTTACCTTTTCACTTGGGTTTAAACCCTTGTGTGTCACAGTCATGTTTAACCAAAGCAAAAACTTAACTGACAAATTAATTGATATGTTGCTGCATCACATCCCATCTTCTCTCCACAGGTCATGTACTTGATCCCTGTGACAATGACGATCGCTGTGATCGCAGCCTTCCAGATTCAAGCGTTCACAGATCGGCAAAATTTGGGTGCCATCGCTCTGCTTCTGGTGCTGTTTGGGTGAGTCAGTTGACCTCGTGACATCCCTGAGTTCAGTCTAATGACATGTTCACAGGGATTGTATAGAGTTGATTTTCAAAGCCAAGGACAGGCACTGGTATTATGTAGTTGTGCTTATGTAAGAATAACTTTATGTACAGTATAACAGGTATGTGCAGGGGTTGATGATTTTACAAATACACACACTTTTCTATATATTAATTAAATATGCCCTCCAGTATTGACTAAATGCTACACAACAAGCTGACAGTTTTCCAGATTTCTTACCACTTTTTGTTGTCTGAAAGTTACATTCATAATGTCAATAATAATCCCAGCATCACAACAACTGCAAGGCCAACACTGAGCGGAGAAATAAGTCTGTAAACTCAGATAAATGTTCACAACAGTTTGTGTTCCAATTGATTATTTTACTGTTATCCAATTTATTTTATTGTTAAGCTGTATGATCATCTAACTTATTGTGCTTCTTGGCACATGACATTTTCTATATCAGTGGCTCTATAATCTCAAGATTTTGATACATAAACTGTTAAAGTAAAGAACTGAAAGCCCAAAAATCCAAGTTTGAATAAACTGAAGACTTTTTTGATAAAAACGCAATTTTGCCACAAGATGAAAACCCATAATAAGTGAACCTGAACAGAAAGATGAAATGATTGACAAATACAACAGATCACAGTTAAAGACCCCATGAAATGAAAAATACATTTTCCCAGTTTTAATCCTGTGTCCGTGTGTTAATCGTTCATGTATCTCATGCTATTTGCCAACTCCATGTTAAAAAGATACAGTTTTGTGTGTTGCTAAATCAAAATCCGGTCTTTTATCTCATTGGAAGATGTTTTAAATTTGTTGATGACACATCCTGCACTCGAGGGCGTTTTTAATTTTTCGTCCAATGAAAATGTTTTCTTGATTTTTTTCTAATAATATAGACACAAGCCTACAGTTGGTGTGCATCGGCTCCATCGTGAGGATGAACTTCTGTCTCTGCCTCACCAGCAGCACTGCCAGCTTCTGCAATAAGTTCAAACAAAAAGCTACGGCCTGAGACGTGTCATCTCCGTTCGATTCGTCTGTAAAATTCGTAGGCGTAGGTTAAGGTGGCAAGATGTCCTCCACAACAGAGATGAGGCTGTTGTCATTAGCATTAGTGTTAGCAGGGGTGGAGGGCAGGTGTGGTATACATGCAGTCCTATTGGCTACTGTTAATGTCAATCATATTTGTAAAAAGTTCCTGCCCAGAGGCCTCTTTTTGCCAGAAACAGGTCAATATACAGAACCAAATTGGACTCTGATTTCCGTTTCACAGGGCCTTTAAGATGCGGTGGAGATGGACGGCATGCCAAGCTACCACTGAACCTTAAAGTGACCTTTGTTTTCTTGTGGTCAAACGTGTAGAATAGTCTGCACAGGTGCTGTTACTCGATGCGACCTGACTTGAACAGACTGCCAGTTTCTCACAAAGAATTTACTGAAGTAATTTGATAAGTTGAAGTTTTTCGAGCCTCTGCTGTTTGTTACTTTGTGTCCGGCCTGGTTTGGATTTACAGCACAGAGCATAAGGAGACTGCTGTTCTTCAGTTGCAAACACAGCTCAATTTTTCAGAATTCCTCGCAAAGACAGATGGCGGTGGGATTGAAAGGCTGCGAGAAAAATCGCTGCCAACCTGTTTGTCTTATTCAAGCCAAAGATGCTGAAGGGAGAGAGAGCTGTTTGTGGAGGCAACAGGGCTTATAGCAACGACAACATTAGCAGCTAGCGACTGTCTCGAGATACCAAGGTTTTAAACTCAGGCTGACTGTGAGATTTAGAGTTTTTGGAAAGGCTTCAAACCAATGATACGCCATGTTTCCCACATCTGGATTACTGAGATTACTCACATGGTTCCCCAGCTGTAGCCGAAGCGCAGTCTCCTGTTTCCTGGTTGCTGCTGAGGCCTCGTCCTGAGCTTCTGATCCTGTGAGGCCGTGTCAGCACTCTGCTTCTCATTTATCAGACAGATGTCTCCCTCCCAAGCAATGAATAATCACAGTGCTCCATCTGTCTGGCTGCACCCACCTGGCCGGGTCCACAGCCTTCTCGCTTCTGTTCCTTGTCATGGCTTGGCACCTGCAGTCTGCCTACCCAGCACCTTTTTGTGGGCACGGCACGCAGATGCTTTGTCTCTGTCTGGCTCTGTCTGTTTGCGTCTGTCTTCTCCCTGCCCTAATTTTTTTCCCTTCTTCTTCTTCTCCTCCCTTTCTGCTCCCTTCTCTTCCTTGCTGACCCAGACACTGCAATCAAATGAACAAGCAGATTAAGTGAAGGAAAAGAGAGAACCACTGTCACTAGGGGAATAAGGGGAGAAGTAATTTATCTCCCTCTTTTGGCATCATGACTGAATGTTTACCCTCTCAGTGGCTTGGTATTTTTCCTCCTTCCCTTTTCAGTACCCTTTGGTGCCTGTTTTCATCAGACTAACTGCAGTTAAAGACCTGAATGTCTTCAGTTAAAAAAATGGAAGGTCATGTCATTTTTTGATGAGGCAGACTTCATAAACGGCATGA
>JAQFJA010000005.1:15595362-15605502 GCA_029874485.1 Naso brachycentron
AGGCTGATTTCATCAAACTCACACAAGTGACCGACTTAAGCCAAAGGTCCCCTGAGCACAATTTGAACTTGAAAGTCAGAGTTTTCCCCTTATACCCCAAATTCTTAGAATGATAAAGGTAAATAGCCTTTAAACCTATAGACAATTCATAACCGTATTCTCTCACAATGTAACTGTTTTAACCAGGGCTGGGCATTGCGGCCTAAAAATAAAATCTCAGATTTTTTCATACCACATTTAATTTTTGATTTGAATCACTTTTTTTAAACTACAGAACAAATTATTTCAAATATGCTGTTTTTACATTAAATAAATATGAATTTCCCTTTTGGGAATAAAGTGAAAACCCAGCTTTTACCAAACTAAACTTTTTTTTTTAAAATAAAGGTTTGATCAAACAAAAATGAGTGCCTCCAAATGAACTGACCGAACCGAACTTCACTTATTGAAAATCAGAGCCCAGAGCTGAGAGAGAGCGTTAGGCTACTTTATATATCCTATTTAAAGGGAAAATCTATTTTTATTTTCATTTTTTAACATCATCCAAACAAACTAATTCGAATTTTGAAATCAATTTATTGCCCAGTCCTAGTTTTAACTGATATCCATTAGTGTTTTGTTCTGCTTTTGTTTTTTTTAAAAATTTATTTAAATTTAATCAAAGAGGATAAACCCCTTGAGATGCAACATCTCGTTTTCGAGGGGGTCGTCAAACACACAACATAAAAGTTAATAAACGTACTAGGTAAATTACAAGATACATTAGACAATACAATAACACAAAACCATTAATAGGGACATATACGAAAACACAAAACATGAATGTAAACACACTCTCATTCTCCCAAACCCTCACCTGCATCATCAGAAAATATTGTCAATACAGACAAACAAAAAATTAAATAATTATAATAGATAAGCCAATGAAAGAAATAAAATAACATATTGAAGAGGTACAGAGTGTCAAAAAAAAACAAAAAGAAAAAAACAGTCAAAAACAAGAACTAGTTGGTTTTGGATAAGCAAGCGGAGAAGTCTTGAAAACATGGAGAGAAATAATCAGTCTAAGTGATTTGGGCAAATCGTTCCAGTCTGATGGTGCCTTAAACTTAAAAGCAAGCTTCCCAATTTCTTTAGAAATTCTTGGGACAATAATTTTTTTTTGCTGAGAGTGACAAAGTGAATCTGATGACCTAAAGGGAATTAGAAACTCTTAGGTTAGATGGATAACTTAAGTAAATACATTTGATGATGTGCGCCATAAGGACACCTCAGAGCAAATCTGCAAATATTGTAAGTTACATACAAAAGGATGAAGGTGTGTTTCAGAGGTGCTCTGATATATGATGTCACCATTATCCATAATGGGAAATAGAAGCTGCTGGACAATTCGCTTCCTTACTTGTTGAGTGAAACAATTAATTGACCAATATAAAATTCTAAGACTAGTATTTATTTTGTTTTTAATAAAATCAATGTGAGAAAAAAAAAAAAAAAAAAAGAGTTCAGAATCCAACCAAAGTCCCAAGTATTTAAATTTATCAACTTTCGTAATTGGTACTTTTGTTTCTCTTGTTCTGTTTAATTTTAACTTATTTGAAACTCAACATCTTTGTAAATGAGGGCAACCTCAATATTTATTCATGTTTAAATAAAGGTGGAGTTTTTTTTTTTTTTAACTCAGTGATGTGGTGAAAACATCCTCTCATTGTCACTTCCTCAGGTTTGCCACCTTCCCCTGGATGTATTTGTTGTCAGGCATCTTCAAGGACGCAGAGACGGCTTTCATTACCTACGTCTGCATCAACCTCTTCATCAGTGTCAACACCATCTTGTCCACCTCCATTCTGTACTTCCTGAGTCAAATTTCAGTGGGCGACACCGAGGTCAGCATCAACTTCCTGAGTCCAGATGCAGTAGAAGCGGCTAAATTTTCACTTGTATGATAGATGATAGATGATATCAGGTTGTGAAGGAGTTAAAAGGGTAAATGTGAGTCTCATATCCAGTGACAGGGAAGTGAAGGATGAGCTCTCAGGTTTTATATCCTCACTTCTTCCCCTCGATCTCATCTCTGCTGTTCTGTTCTGTCTCCCTCTCCTGCAGGCCATTCAGGACATCTTCGAGAAGCTGAGCCAAGTTTTCCTCATCTTCCCCCAGTTCAACTTTGGGAACGGGATGATGAAGCTGGCCAGGATGAACATTGAGGTCCAGCTTCTTATTGGCTACGGCATCGACGCCTATAAGAACCCATTTTCACCAGATGCTCTTGGCTGGATGTTGATCTCCTCCTTCATCCAAGGCCTGTTCTTCTTCAGCCTGCGTCTCCTGCTCAACAAGTATCTCATGCGCAAAGTCAGGTGAGGGGAACGAGACGGAGACGGAATGAAGACAGCGTGAATGATCATGAACTCCTATAGGGAACAAGTCTGTCTGCTCTGTTATTTAAGTGAGAAAAGTCCGAACAAACAGAATGCAAAAAGTGAAGCCAGTTTATACTGATTTTCATCTGTTCATCACTTCATTTTATCTTACAATCCATTTTGCACCCCAGAATTTAAAATTGAAGATTAAAAAATGTTTTAGAAAATGCAGCTGAGTCATTAAAAATGAAGCAGTGTGCCTTAAAAAAATTAATTTACACTTTTTAAAATTAAAAATGGACAGACAGGTATCTTTTTTTTGTATGTAAAAGACAGAAACTATTCTGTAAGATATCAGGAGTCTGAATAATTTTAGATTAAAAATTTAAAATGTCAACAGCAGATTTAATTGGAGGTTGTCTGTGTTCCTGTCCATTACTCAACCCAATTTCATCACCTTGTCGTTTTAAAATAATTGCTTTTCTTCTTTGCAGACATCTTATTTTGGGCAGAAAGACGGTGCCTCAGGTGGCTTGGGAGGGTGAGGATGAGGACGTGGCGGCTGAGCACCAACGGGTGGCCAGTGGAGCAGCCAGCTCAGATGTTCTGCAAGTCAACCAGCTCACTAAGATCTATCAGCACCTCAAGAAGAAGGTCCATGCTGTCAAGAGGCTTTCTGTGGGCATCCCTGCCGGAGAGGTCTGCCTTTACCCATAATATGAATCATTAATACAAATTAAATTAATATCAGTCAGTACAATAATAAAAAGTGCATAATAACTGACTATTATCAGCCTCTTATGCCAACAACATGGCTGTAATTATGGCTGGTATTACTAAAAAGTTGTAGATTGGGATTGGACACTTTGTGTAATGGGGTAGTGAAGATTTAACTGACTAAATATTGGCTCTTACATCTACATAATGTTTGAAGAAGCCCATTACATCATTATATTACTGTAAAATTGTAATGTCTTCAGCATTACTAAGCAATGAGCGTTCACTTGCAGTGCTTCGGTCTGCTGGGAGTGAACGGAGCAGGAAAAACGACCACCTTCAAGATGCTGACTGGAGACGTTAGCCCCACTGATGGCACAGCACAGATCAGAGACTGGGACGGGTGAGCTGCTTAGGATATTATTATTTGTTCATCATCAGACACATTCAATGCAAACTTTGAAAAAAAGACTTTGGATAGCATTTAAGGGGTAGTTCACCCAAAAATAAAAATTCAGTCATCGTCTACTCCCCATCATGCCGATGGAGGGTCGGGTGAATTTTTCAGAGTTTCACAGGAAAAAGGAGTTGCAGTAATTTCCTAAACAACTGTAGTGAATGGTGATCAGGATTCAAACATTAATAAAAATACATTATAAAACCATGAAATGCCTCCATACAGCTCGTCTGAGGTAATCCAAATGTGCTGAAACCTCGACATGCTAAGTTGATTTTAAAAAACACCACTGACGCCACGTTTTCAGCCTCACTGTCCACTCTAGTCTGTAGCTCCTAACATGGTGCATTCATGTGCACTAATGATGTTCGCGAACAATCCAGTTTTTTGAACGGCTCTTTGGTAGGAACAAAGGCAGCAGAGTCGTCCTTGGTGAGAGCGGTTCTTTTTATGGTTGTACCCAAATTTCACTGAAGCCACTTGCTATACTACGTTGCTTTACTGTTAATTGTGCCCTCCCTTGACCAAGTTTTGGTCGAGGCGCATTTTTTGTTCCCACTCTCCGGCAATCTTGATGCATTCCTCCAGAGTTTGTCACCTCCCTGTTTTGAAAGCATTTTAATAAATATGAAAAAGAAAAAAAACCCTGGAGGAACAGATCAAAAACCCAAAAACATTTTAGACGAAAAACCTCCAGGAATCCTTAGGAGGGCATGGCTCCCTTTTTAGGAGGCTCTACCTTCATCAGCAAGGGTGAGTAGATCATGACTGAATTTTCATTTTTGGGTGAACTATCCCTTTAAAATGTGTTATTTGGCCCTCTTGCTTTTATTTGTATACTTCAGATATATTCCTGCAAACAAGATGATTTATGGAGGACACAACAGAGGCAAACCCATCACTGGACAAAGCTTTGATTTCTCTTTCGCAGGTGCCCAAGCGGCGCTGTCTGATGATTCTTAGCTAGATTAAATTTGTGCAACACAAATATCCACAAATGAGGGATGTTATTGCCTCACATCAGCCAGACTTGGAAAGTAAATGGTTTAGGATTTAGCGAGCAGCAGCTGTATCTCAGACTCGCCTGCACAGATATAAACCAGCACTGTACTCATGAGTCTGGCTCCTTATTAGAGCTCTGTTGTTAAACTGTTTGGTGTGTTTTCCCAGCACCACAGCACACTGCAAACAGCAGGGACAGTAAACACCCCACATGCCTGTCTGCCCTACACTATGTGTATGCCATTTAAGAGAGTATGTCTCTCCTTTTTTCCTTTTTCCCCAGGCGGATGGTAGACATAATGGAGTGCCGTAACAAGGGGATTAACATCGGCTACTGTCCCCAGGTGGATGCACTGGACCTTCTGCTCACTGGAGAAGAGCACCTGTACTTCTACGGTCGCATTCAAGGCATCTCAAAGAGGGAGCTTGATGGGGTAAGAAAGAACTGCAGACTCTGTGCTGCTTTTCAACACTCTGGGTGGTGAAACACCGTAGTCCACAAAATGACACAGGATCTGATATGAATTCAAAGGTGCACTTCCACTACAGGGCGAGGAGCTGACGGTGCTCTCATGCATATTGAATCAGAGCGTGTTAAGTGTTGAGTGATGTGTGGTGAAAGCCCGACTATCTGGAGCAAAATGGAAAAGCTTTTGTTGTCAGCTCGTGCAAACCAACTTTCAAAATTAAGCCAATGCTGTACGCTTCGCTGCAGACAAATTTACATTTAAGTGATACTTTGATGATGAGAGGCTCTCATTTGACATGTCGCTTTGGCCCCATTCTTCCCATTTATCTTTCTGAGAACTAATCAATCTTGCTTCTGTGGTGATTACGGAGCATGCCTGTCTTTCACTGCTGCTGCTGCCATGAGAAGAATCTGCAAAGCAACCAATCAACAAGATACAGTTGGTTATTTTTCATCTTAATTTATCTTTCAGAAAGAAACAGAGGAGAAACTGCTCAGAGGTGTGCAAAAATGTGCATAAAAAAAGACAGAAATGTGTGCAGTCAAAAATCTGTTTATCTCTCCCCACTGCACACACTGTGAATTAAATCTGTTTTGACTCGATTTTTGAGGCACACGACTTATTTCAGAGTTAGGCCAAATTGAGCTTCATCAGGTGTCGTTTGCCGTGCAGTGTACAGGGGGAAGCGAGGGTCGATTATCTGCTCCCATACGGCCATTTGAGGGTCGGATGAATTTCTGACATGTCAGAAATTTTGGTCGGCTGACTCGGCTCTCACACAGTTGAAGCAGGACAATGAGTCAATTCACCAGTCAGTGCCTTTTTCCTCACTGTGCCTGCGTAAAGTGGCAAACAGAGCATCTGAATGCCATGGCAACACGCACACAACATGGAAAAAAGAATAAAGGAGTGCTAAGGTAATCATAGCGTAGCTTATGTTAGCTATCAAGCTAAAAACAGTGAAAGTAGCTAACTTAGGCCTACCTCCACTTCTCTCTGCAAAATGGACAAGCTGTAATGTTACCGTCTTTTACCGTTACCGCAAGGTTTTGCTGCAGAGGATAGCACAAATTCTCAAGGCAGCACGCCTCTACCTTGCTGGTATTGTTGCTAGAAACAAACCAGCCTCTGAGCTTTCAAACATTATTTATTCACAGTTGTCAATAGCCAGGACGGTCCATGGAGGCTGACCAAAGATAGTCAATTATTAACACAAAATCCCACACTGTACGCTGTGAAAATGGTGTGAAATGATATGGAAACTTCCTGTCTCCTAAGTGGGCGGAGTCATGTCTCCCATGGAGACAGTTAGGAACCACCATCCCTCCGCCTCATCTGAAGTGTTATAACGCTGTGTGAATGGATTAAAGCAGATGGATTTTGCGTAGCATGATATTTTTTTGATGTAAGTTTTAACTTTTAATTCATTTAAATGTCCGTTTATGTCCGTTGTGAAACAAGGCGGGAAGCACTGGTTACCAAATCTTGTGAGAATGTGTTGCTGAGACAGAGACAGGTCTCCCACAAAATTAATTTTCTCCTGATTTGTATGTCTGAAAAATGCCATTTTAGTGTCAGAATGTTCAGAAGATATGTGTCTTGTGAAAAATGGGTCCAATATGTATTTTGGTGATTATGGGACGAAAGAATTGGTCATAATCTGTGATCACGTTCATTTCTCCCATAAGAATGAATGGACTCAAGACTGCTTCTAGTCCCCTAAAGGGGCGGGGCCATGACGTAACCCATGTGACACTGACACAGGAAATGAACAGTCCGTGAGAGGTCTTGCTTTCTGTTAACCATCTCTGGGCCGACCGACGGGCCATTTTCACACGTACAGTGTGAGCACATAAATCATAAAACATAAATGAGCTTTAGTTTTACATTGCAACTAGACAACAACATTCATAATATTGTACAGTGTATGCCCAACTTTAGAGTACAGAAGCACAAAACACTGATTGTCTCTGACAGTCTTAGTCACGTTACACACAGAAGTATGTGCACACATTAGCGAAGATGCACATAAACACACACAGGACTTACAGAGACAGACGAAGCACAGAGATGGATCCGTCTGGCTCTAATTGCCGTCGCTGATATGGTCACAGCTCCTCTTCTCTGGTCAGTGCAGTGACAACAATGGTTATAATGGCCGCAGCATCTGTCTGGCACTAATTCACAAAGTTGAGGTTATATATAGAGTCCCTCTTATGTCGTCTCCCACTGACAGTCCCCTAGCTGTGGATAATGAGACAAGCCTTAATGGGGTCGTTTCGCATTGACATGGTTTTGTCAGGCTTAATGAGCTGTTACATCAAAGGTGATAGAAAGGAGCTTTTATGAGGAAACATGAAAAAACAACATATTTTGATCTGAACCAGTCAGACATACAGTACGCCATGTCACCAGTGTTAATCAGTTCAATGTGGCTGCAGATTCTGTGTATTTGTTCAAAGTCTGAAATGCTAAAGACCTGGATCAGTGGACTGTGAATCTTAAAGAAAAATCAAGACTAAAGGCAAATCCTCCCACAAAGAAGACACAGAGAAATCGATCTATTGCATCGACTTGCTTCATTGATCTGGTTTCCAAACTTGCCAATTGATGGGATAAAGGCTAAAGCGTACCGATGGGAAATCACCTCAAGCTATTTGAAAACGGACTGCTATCTGCTGCACGCTATTACATGTGATTAATGGGCTAGCGAGATTTAAATGACTGAAATGGTTATGAGCATGAAAGGGTTTTCAGTGCAGTTTAGCATAAATCATAAGGTTATGTGCACCAAACATGTTGTGCTGTGTCAGTTCCTGTTCACTGCAGCTTCCAGACATGGTGGGGCGTAGAAAATATAGTCACAAAGTAAAGTTATCATTGTTGTGCAGTTAAAACTCAATATGCATGGGAGAAGGACACTTATTTGCAGTGCAGCTGTACCAGACAGAATCTGAGGAGGCAGTAATATAAATGAATACCAAGTAGCCAGTAAGATGTAGGGCCACACTTTGCCCTCAGAATTGTCCTTTTTTTTTTTTACATTTAAAGCTATCTTTTCTGTCTTACTCTAATCAGGTCCTTAACTGTGTGTAGTTGGACTTAGGACTATTTCCCTCATGGGTAAAGACATATTAAGGGAGTGGAAAATCAACTTCCTATGAAGATTTGGTGTTTAGAACTGCTGATTGGGGCTGACTTTATTTTTATGTGCATGAAACCAGGAAACGACACACTGGTTTATAAGATAGTCTCATATTTCTGGTCATTGTGCCGTTGCAGGTACCAGATGTGCTCAGCTTGCCAGATGGGCTCGGGGTCCTGCCATTACAGAAGATGTAACACATTATGATTGGCTCTACAGCGGTCTCACTTTATGACTGGTTATTGCTTTCAGCACCCAGTCCGCTCTGCACATGTGCAAGCAGTCTGCTGACGTGGACTGCTAATAATGCTAGCATGTTAACTCAACATTACAACGTTCCTTAGGGTTTCCAAAAATATGCAGGGTGTCCAGTGCCCCAAAAAGGTTGAGAACCACTGATGTAGAAGAATCTTTAAACCCACTGATTCCCAGCATATGACTGCAAGACTGTAACGTATCTTCCTCCATGATTAGCAGTTTGCAGGTTCGAATAAAAGCCTGTCTAGCAGAAGACAAAGCAGATGTTGCAACATTAAACTGCAAGTGTTTCCTATCACTGCATTTTGTCTTTCTTACACCAGATCATGTCTTTGCATGTTAGTCATCTGCAAGTGCTTTTGTTTTTTAGTGTCATTTATTACATAGCATGCAAAGCATCAAACTGGATATTAACGTTTGGTTTTCCATGCAATAATGATGCCTGATATTCCTTTGTATACTCATGTTAAAGTGGTGTCACTTCAAAAGGTCAAGCATTCTGCTTATTAGCATTTCAGTATGCCTCGTCTGTGCAGCCACTTTGTAGTTGAGATGAGTGATTTAAAAAAAAAAGTAATCCGTCTTCATATGGTGATGTTGTTCATCCAGTGTTTACTCCTTCTGAATGTTCTTTTATAGGTGGTGAAGTACCTACTGAGGAGGCTTGAGCTGAGCTACCACAGAAACATCATTACTGATGGTTACAGTTGCGGCACTCGCAGGAAGCTCTCCACTGCGCTGGCACTCATCGGACATCCGCAAATCCTGCTCCTGGTGAGGACACACCTGCCCACTGAATTGCCTAACTGGCCACCAGACAACAAATATTAATCTAACTACACACTCTTGTTCCTCCTAGGAGGGTCTTTGAAGGAAGTAGATATTGATCCCCGAGCTTGGCAGATCTCATATAGTTGATTAGTCTGCTTTCTCGGGGTGGTCTTCCCTGTCTTTCCTCCCCTCCATCCTCTCTCCATCCATTTCTTTGTCTTCTGAATGTCACCATCCTTTCTTTGAATTTTGATTGTGCCTTGTCTTTCTCATTGTCTTTATTTCTCCCCCTCTCCATTTTTTCTTTGTAACACCAGAGCTTTCCATCTCCCTTCCTCTCTCTGCATCACGCATTTGTGTTTACTCCTCCGTGTTTGCCCTCCTCTTGTTTTTCCTTTCCCCCTCTGTATGCACTGCACGCTGTTTGCAACATACTGACCTCCTCAATTAACTCCTTGTCTTACCTTGATCCTGCTTTCCTCCTCTCTCCGCAGGATGAGCCGAGCTCTGGCATGGACCCCCACACCAAGCGTCATCTGTGGAAAATTATCTCTGAGGAAGTAAAGGGAAAATGTGCCGTGGTGCTCACCTCTCACAGGTGAGAGAAGCATCACACATGAACACCTGCTACAGTTGGCATATCACAGCAAAACATTGGACATATGCATTACTTAATTCCAGTAATCTGAATACACAAATGGTTACAATTAGGGCTACAGTTACAATCAATCAATTGACCAATCAATCAATCAATCAAATTTATTTTTGTATCGCCCAAAATTACAATTTGTCTCAGAGGGCTTCACAAACTGCACAGGTTGTGACATCCTCTGTCCTCAGACCCTCTCACTGGGACAGATACTGGGGTTTTTTTCACAATGTACAAAAAAAGAAAAGAAACAAATATAAATAGGGCTGGGCAATAAATTAATTTTAAATCAAAATTTGAACTAATGT
>JAQFJA010000005.1:15626190-15636443 GCA_029874485.1 Naso brachycentron
AAAATGTGCGCATGAAATTAGAAAACACACATACGTTTAAAAACAATTAACACATCCATGTCACCTCCCCGACTCTGTAGAATTTACCTTAAAAGAAATCTTTTATTCTTGTTCGTGCATTAATTTTCTTTTCTGTTTTGATGTTAATGTCAGCCCTCCCAAGCTACACTGCACTGCACAAACTCTGCATCAGCACACTTGTCTTTTGTTGAAAGATTCAAGCTTTCAAGTGCATCAGAAGATGCTTTTGTTTTAAAAGAATAACATCAGACACCCTTGCCCTGCAATCTCTGCCCGGCTGTGTCCCCACGCAGTCGGGGCTCCTTTACAGTTAAGCAACATCAGTGGCCTGTCTAGACAGAAGCTCTTGTGTTTGGTGCTGCCTCTACAGACACTGTGCTAAACAGCCTGTAGCTCCTGGTACAAGCACTAGAGATGTTGTCCAACTCTAGACATGTCAGGGTACAAGTTAAGATGCGCCAAAATGTTTTCCTCGTAAGGTACAGAGGTCGTGTTTATGACTCATTCAGTCCGGGCTGTGAAATAAAGCAGACTGTTTTTGGTAAATGTCTAAATGAAGAGTCTGAATTGTAAAATATAAACATACTTTTAGAAAGTGTTAAAAATCTTAACTAGATGGCTTACTGTGAAAAATCTCTAATTTTGCACCTGTAACATAAACAGACACGCTGTGTAGCTACACAGCCAGCCCTGAGTCAGTCAGACACACAAAGGGGACAGCAGCAGGTAGCAGCTATTTGTGTACGTGTTACAAAACTCATTTGAACCTTTTCAATTTGCTTTTTGTCTGTGTGTTTCTCTCTTCTCCCTCCAGTGAGCCATGTCGTGCTGCCAGACGGACGCATGCCCAGCACCTACTCCACACTCCTGGGTATTCTTGCTGGCTGCTGGGTTGTCAAATTCAGCTGTGAGTATGGAGCAAGCCATCGGCTCTGGTACTTCTCTGCAGATGCTATAAACAATGCTGTTTCAGGAGTCTGGGTACCTTCCTTTGCAGAGACAGCAATAGATTTTATCCAAAATATCCTGAATGTTAAATGTATTTGTGGCCCAAGCTTGTTGTGGCCCTCTTTGTTTCTTTTAAAATGGGGAATTCTGCTGTTATATACTGTGCTGTACTCATATAATCACACAAGTGAAGTGTTTATGATTACGCAATCCCAGCAGGTAGCAGCAGCAGATGATGGCCTTCTTTAAAGCAGCTGGTGTGGTCGTAAATGAAAATCCATTCACTTTATGTTTATAAATCCAAATAATTTCAATATAGATTCAAAACTCAAGTGTCTTCCTCATTATTTCCTAGATCTAAGGGCTTCTAATGGAGAGAATCAGAGTTCATCCTGACGGTTATGTTTGGATATTTTTGTCTAGTTTCGATGTCGCTGAGTTTAAAACTCGATGACATCATTACGACTGTGTATCAAAAGCTCACCAGCTTTAACCTTTTTTACATCTCCAAGAGTTCTCTCTGGGCAAATTGAATCGTAGGCAACTGGACTTGTATTTGTCTAGGAAAACATTTTGCCTCTTATCCAAGGGGCTTCATCAGTTCGTACGCATCAGTCTCACGAGTGCGGACTAGTGAGACCGATGCAGAGAGAACAATGACCTGGATGAATGAGAATATCCGTAGACATCTCCAAGAGTTGTTTTACTTACACAGTTGGATTTTATTGTTCCATCTCTGGCCGCAGAAACAGTTTGAAATGTTTCAAAGTGGTTTGGCTTTTTGTAAAAGCTTGTTTAGAATTAGACAAAGAGCACAGATGTCACCCTGGGCTACTGTACATGCCCACTTTATTTAAAAACTTAATTCCCAGTGATATTAAATGCCTTTAAGGAAAAAATCTGCATTTTATCTATTTTACCTATTTGCCTTATTGTGGTGAATAAGATAAAAAATCATCAAAAACTGAACAAAAGGCATCGATATCACTGCATGTAAATATAAAGGTCTTGCCATCAGCCAGTTAGCTTAGCTTAGCTTAGCTTAGCTTAGCTTGGCTTGGCTTAGTGCAAAGACAGGAAGTGGGGAAAAGGCTAAACTGCTGACAATGACAAAAGACACCTACTGTACTACAGCACAGTTCAATATGGCAATTAGCCATTTAACAGGTTATTTTTTTGCCTGGGAGCAGAGACTCTGTTGGTTGCCTGGCAACTGCAGGTAAGAAATTGCCTAACCTTAAACTTTGATTTGGTTTGTTGATGTTAGATATGATTGGCTTTGAATTCAGATCTTAATCTTTTAGAATACAAACATTGTTCATAAAGTGGACATGCGAGTTCCCTGATCAGCTCGTGAACAGTTCACATTTGCAAACGTGTTCTTATTGATTCACTGTTTTGTTGTGTTTTTGTGTTTCTCTGTCACCTACAAAGCCACATTCATATTCACTTCAGCCATTCAGGGGAGCTCTCACCACAGAAAAAGTATTTCTATCTGCATGAGAAGTTAGTTTTGCTGCAGTGAGGTGACTCTTGGCATAGTGTTGGACAAGTGAAAAATATAGGAGGTAAATATTGGCCTTTTGGAACCACGGTGCCAAACAAATGGATTGTGCTGCACAAGCTGTTCGGATAAGTTTTATGGGTTTTGTGCTCTCACTGAATCCCAAAGAACATTCCTGTTACCTCTGCCTCAGAAAAAGCTACGATAGGATTGTATCGGCCGGTATCCAGTTTGTCTCTTTGTCACATCTGAATTTTACTTAAGAAATTAGGACCTGTTTATATAGATGGTTAACATATATGTTGGTTGATTTCTTTTCTTTAAGTCCTAGTTAGGCTTCAGTGTTAATTTTCCAACAGTGCCAAACTAGTTTAAGACATACGTCTAAGACGTACATTTGAAGCTCTGTGTTTGGAATAAAAAGTTCCAAATGCATTTTTATTTCCTGCAAGAGATGAAATGTAAAAAAGACCATTTTTGTACACAATATTTTTGAGGTAAATTGTTTGTGCCTGCTTTGCATGTGTACGTGCACAAACACCTGCTTATATGCCTGACAGTTCAATAGAACATTCGGGTCACCAGGGGAAGAAAAAGTCCATCTAAAGGCTTCGATGTCACTGGCAATGAAAAGATGGCTATCTCTCTTTTTGCTATCTGATTTAAACTGAGATGATAAATGCTAAAAATTTAGCTATTCACAGCCAGTCTTCCCAGCATCCTTGAACCAAGTCAACAAGCTCATAGTCAGAGAAGTCTGCTTTAGAGGAAGTAAAAAGAGACCTGCTGTCAAAGAGTTTTGTGCCACCTTGGTGTGCCCTTCACTGTTGTATCCGTCAGTAGCATCTTCTGTGTGACTGTGTGTGTGTGCAGAATAAAACACCATGCACTATTGTCTCTGTCTCTGCCAGTAAGCCATTTCAAGTTTGAATGTGTGCATTTAGGTGTGTGGTTGTGTCACTGTATAAGATTTTGTGTGTGTGTGTGTGTGTGTGTGTGTGTGTGTGTCTCATACTCAGCCCATCCCCTTCTCTTTTCTCCACGCAGGCTGAGCACTTGACACAGCTTGTCTCCCTCATGACAATCACTGTGGCATCTTATCTGTCTCTGTCCTTGTTTTTGTGTGCATACACATACACAGCTGAGTTCTCACTGTCACCTGCCTTTATGTGCCATCGCTGTCAGCCGGCCAACTTAACTTACCTCTTTATTGCTCTTGGGTTCCAGTAGATTTTAATTGCAGTTTTCGGTTTGTTTTCTGCTTCCAGTCATTTGTTCAAAATCATTGTCTTTTATCTATTTTTTCATTTCTTGACTGCGTAGAACTTTAAATTTGTACTTTAATTTTTATGTCTGTAAAGCACTTTGTAAACATTATTGTTATTAGTCGTAGAAGTAGTAGCATAACATTCAAGAAAAGTCTAGTAAAAGTCAAAGTTGTGAGCTTTCATTAAAGTTTTTTAAATTAAATTTTAAATACTGTTGTGCACCTGTTATTTGAAGCTGCAGTTGGTAACACAAAAACTTGAAGATCCCCGTGCACAGAGGTGCTTCGTCTAGTCGCCAGCTGGCACCTAGACGAAGGATAAATCACATACAACAAGCTGTGATTTATATAGACAGAAATACAGAAATACCAGCCACACTAGGATAAACAGTTTATTTAGGATTTCATAAGGCTAAAAAAGTTGGTAACATTTGGAAATCAAGCTAACTTTCAGTGTAGCATGAGACTCCTTGGGAAGTGACTCTGCTGCACCCTCCCCTCCATTTTTGCTCCTGCTCACGTTTTATTCCATTTGGTGATAATCTCTCTTTTAAGGCCAGTTTGCACCAAAGATTCACGAGCCGACTGAACGTGTCGCTTTCAGACACTCTGTTGTCGGCAGAGGCGAGTCAGAGCATAAGGCATTTCACTTGCTTTAGTCAGCCTATCAGTTCGTACCGACGTCGCCTGTCTCTAAGAAGTACAGCCAATCAGGACAGAGAGTGCAGAGAGCATCACTGATTGGACAAAGATAATGGGAGCGCTAGGATTTTTATTAATCCTAGATACAGAGGGATGGGAAAACACAGAGATCTCGTGAAACATCACTTACTGACAGCTTTTATCAAGATAGATTACAAAAAAGTTCTTGGTGTTTACAACAAAGTTACCAACTGCAGCTTTATAGAAATAGTTAAACATTTTGGGAAACGCACGAAACTGACCACACATTGAGATCAGCTCACACATTGAGATGATTATCCAGCTTCTGACGTCTCGTACACTGTAAACAGTGCTTATTCAAGCTTAGTGTAAAGAATTATGACAGGGGAGAACAAACCAATGCATGTAAAGCTCACTAATTCACATATTTTAGCTTATTTTGCAACCTCCATACAAACAAAAAAAAATATATAAAAATAACAGTTTGTGGCTTCAGGGGAAGCTAAGTTTTATTACTTTACTGTAGTTGCCATAGATACCAAACCTTGTGCTTGGCATCTGTATCTGGCAACACTCACACTCTAACTGTATTGAACCCCGTCTCCCTCGTCTCCATAATGACATTGCAGTTGCAGTTGGTCTCGTGGTTAATCAAGGAAGTGGGTTCATCTGGCTGTTCACTTATTCACTGACTCAGGAAGGAAGAGGTCTAAGACGTTTTTCTGCATTCAGGCTTTGTGAGCATAATTAGCAACTATGCTAATGACTCCTCAGCAGCACTAAGCACCAATCGTCCGGAGCGATTAACCCCAGTATCTCCCCTCTTCTCTGCCCAAGTCTCTGGCAGGGTCCCTGTAAATAAGAGCTGTAATTAAGGGGGATGAAGAAATGTAATTACACTCCACCCCATGTTCTGGAGACTGTGTGTGCGTGCGTGTGTGTGTGTGAGAGAGTGTGTGAGAGAGTGAGTGAGTGAGTGAATGTACTCTATGTGTGTTGTGACAAGGTGTACACACACACATTTAAAGTAGAGATGAAAGAAATCGCAGGTTTGTGTGGAGATGTGAGTTAAAGTGATATTTTACTGCAAATTTCCATGTATGAATTACTCACCCTTACATGTCTTGAGTTGAAGATTTCTTTTTTCTCCAGCGTTCCTCCACGACAACAGGTGATTCCAAAATATGAGCCACTCACTTTTGCTGAAACAAAAATGTCTGGTGCAAAGAAAGAGGAGTTTTTGCAGTTTTTGGTGGAACCACATATTTTTTAAGTTGGAGTTTATGAACGTTAAAAATAACTGTATCCGGCGTCACGGAGCATTGAACAGGATGTGTTGGATTTACTTGCTTTCTAGCTGAAATTCCTGTGTTTTGAAAGTGTTGAGCATACAACTGCATAAAGAAGACTTGGATTATAACACACGAAGCTGTGGAGAGTTTTGGAAGGATGTTTTTTGATAGTTTTGGTGCTATAAAGAGAGTATCTCTGCAGGCTGCCATTGTTATTTAAAAATTGTATTGCGTTTGGAATTTTAGGGGTGGTTTCACATTAGGGACCCAGCCTGGATCTGAGTACACTTGACTCCAAAGTCCAGTTCATTTGATTTGTGTGAACACAAGTGTACAGGAACCGTGCCCGAGTCCATTTGAAAAGGTGGTCTTGGGCACCAGCTAGTCATGTGTACTCATGTACGGTCAGCGGAAGATGTGAAAGCAACCATGCCCAAATAAGGAAGTGGGCTGTAACGTGACTGGCTCTTAAATCATGTCACGACCCAACAAACTTGCCCCCTAGCAACCATGATGCAGCAGTTAACTTACGTGCATGTAAAGGATGGCCCAGAAAGTTTTAGTTTGTTATAGAGTAACCAAGCCACGCCCCTTCCAGAAGAAAAATTTTGTACAGTCATTAAGGACATAGACAAATTATTTTTCGATCAGGGTTAAATTGAGCTCTCATTCTCATACATGATGATTGTCATTTTAAAAGATAATTGTACTAATCAATAAAGTCGTAGTTTGTCGTGAAGATAGTTGAGTACCACTTAGTCTTTGTGAAGCCGCTCAGTGAACTACGTCTCTCGTCTTGCACAATATACGTCACCAACGTTAACATGGCTGGAGCTTTACCACAGTTTCTTTGGTTCCTTCAGGACGAGGGAAAATGGGTTAAAAGAGGTAAAAATCTTTACGAGAATGAGCATGTTGAGAGCTGCAGCTAAGCAAACAGAGTCAGTCACTTTTGTAAGAGATCGTGTCGTATTTTTAAAGTCTTATATTTGTTTGTTAAAACAAAAAAAAAGTTGTTTGATAAACTGCAACTTTCTTGACTGGCAAAATCATCTTTTAAATTGATAAACATTGTATGTGAGATTGGCAGAACAATTCAAATGGGATCAAAAACAATTTGTCTCTTTCCATTGACTGCCGTTCATATTTTTTTAAAGAAACAAAGTCCCATGGCGCGGAAGTAGAGGAGTGTGACTTAGCCTCTTTGATAATTACATTTCTTTAACTGCCACTGCTTCATCCATTATGTTTGTGTAAAAAAAAAAGTGGTTGTTTCTCCTTCTTCTTCTACTTCCTCTTCTTCTTTGTGTTTATTGGCAGATTGCAAACTAACTATGTTATACCACCACCCACTGTATCACACTTGTACAAACTAGGCTGTCAAACGATTAAAATTAAATTATTAATAAATTTTTAAAACCAATATCTGTCAACCACAAGTCGAGAATGTTTTGAATTCTCAGCACAGTCATTCCTTATGCTCAGACCTCTTTGACATCTTTAATACTTTTCTGGAGCAAACTGCAATTTTTTCCAACCACATCTAGTTTCAATATGTGTCTTTTTCTCACTATATCTCCCACATATGATTTTCAGTAAGATTGCTTGCAAAGAACAGCAGCACTGTGATCTGCATGTTCATAAGCATTTTTCAGCTTCGACAGTGGGGGGTCATTAAATCTGACTCCCCCACCCACCTCTTTGTATCCGCCAATACTTTTTCTAAAACTTTTCTGCCCTTTGAGATGCTTTTCTTAAGGATGTAGAACAAGTTTCTCTTCCAACTTTGAAAAAAAAACGCCTGGATCCTGCCTGTCACTTAGTCACAATTTTGACTCAGTAAAACCTCAAGAGAAAGAGAGAAAAAAGATGACGCTCCAATTCTGCTTAAGCTTGAGATTCTTAAAACGAGGTTTGCATCATTAACTCCATCAGGCTGTGGGCATCTTTCTCTGTCAACAACGGCTGCTTTGCCAATACTTGAAATCTTTCAACTAGTTGTGATAAAACAGACACAAGCTTTGTCATCCTCCCTTCACCATCGCCTTGTCACACTCTTTCAAGTCAACATAATTAGCTGTAGCTTTAATTTTTTTTCACTTTGTCTTTGATTCCAGGGGTGGAGGCGTGTCTGCAGGCAGGCGAGTGGAAGCCCGAAACTGAGCACGAGGTGGGAGAAGGCCCCCAGCGCAGTCGCATCAACAGATGCAGCTTGGTAAATGAGAAGCATACAAACAAACACATGAGACAGTCGAGTACGGATCATCCAGACCCTCTGTCCTTGAGAGAAATGTGTTCTGCCAGGCAGTGACACATGGTTAATGTTCAGCAGCTTAGACAGCCATTAAACGCACACCCTCGGCCTTTTCTGTGTTTTGATACCATAAATCAAAGCGTAATTGGGCTTTTGACGGTAATCAAGAGAAACACAATAATTTAAATCTCTACAAATTGATCTTAACCAGAGACTTTCAGACATGACAATACAGAAATAGCATTCACCTCCTTTGTCACGGTACATTTACAGTAAGTCTGTAAGGGCCAGTGTCCACATAGCGTGTTTTTATGAGCGTCAGCGTCTTCTTTCAGTTGTTCTCAATGAGGAGAGAGTGTCTGCAGCAGCAGGCAGCTGCACGGGTTTTTTTCTCCCAAATGCTCGGCCTTTTTTGTGTGGCTACTCTGAGTGCTTATAAGTTTAAAATAATTTTCAGAAAGGTGGAGGTGACATCACCGGCGCTCTTTTCAACAAGCAGTACATTGTTGTGTTGTTCATTGTTTCAGTGAGTGTTATATTGGTCAGGACTTGAAGATGGAGGAGAAGCTGGTGTCGGCCGTCTCCGTGTACCCAGAGCTGTACGATATGTACGACAAAAACTATCATAACAGAGAAAAGCCCATTTGTGTTTTTGTGTTTGTTTATGTAATGCTCCCACATCTGTTCACTGGAGCCATGATAGAGGGTCCATTACCATTATTGAGCTCATTATCCAAACTAAGTATGAGGGAAAGCATCTTCTGTTTAATGCTCATAGGAAAAAAGATCTCAAACGCAAAACATTCAGTAAAAGCAATGGAGCTGTGCTGATCATACAGCAGCCACAGCGCAGTGCCCGGGGACCAACTCCAGATTCTGAGCCAGTACCTCGGTCAAGAGTGCTGACTGGAGAAAAACCTATATACATGGTTTAATGGCAGGGAAAACCGAAGTACCTGGAGGAAACCCATGCAAACACAGGGAGAACATGCAAACTCCACATACAAAGGTCCTAATCCAGCCGGGAATCAAACCCAGGACCTTCTTGCTATGAGGCGCAAGTGTTAACCACAACAACAGCAAGATATTTTTGTCATGGAGACGGAACGCATGTGCAGCACTTTTTTTCTCAGCATACAAGTACTTCATCCCACCTCTCCAGAGTGCTCTGCCAGACTGAAAAAAACACCATGTGGCAGTGGCCCTAAATTTGGATCCAGCTAGTATAGAATGGCGGTGATTCTGATTACAACTAAACGGCTTTTGAGACACAACACTACAATGGCACTGCTGCAATCTGAAACGTATGTGAAACTTCAGTGTTTTGAGCCTCACTATGCTGGTTTTTGCTACGTCGAGCAAAGCAAATGCACAGCCTGCTTGCACCTGAATTTCAATTTGGCTGAATTTCTCTGTCTCACCAACAATAAATGATTATGTGATTAGTTCCCCTTAATTGATTAATTCTGAAGGAATGTTACAGTTACATCATACGTTATTTGATTTGTGCCAAAATGAGCCGGATTCCTCTTACATAATAGACTCCGCCTATTTTCCCTCTGTACTCTGACTTTCCCAAACACCCAGTCACAACCCGGCAGTGGGCGCAGCTCCAATCTTGTTGAGTCTGAAAGGGCCTTCAGGCTATGCTTTGGTGTTATCCAAACACCATACATCAAGAAAAATCCACTAGCCCCACCTCAAAGCCTGCTGTTATCAGACTCATGCTGTCCGGATGCTTCTTTGCAGCGGACCCTGTAAGGTTTGTAAGGGTAGAGAATATAATGACGCAGCTAAACACTGCAAAATCCTGCAGTCTACACGAGAACCGTGATTTGGAAAAGGATTTATTTTCCAGAGGGACAACAACTCCAAACAAAGCCAAAGCTTTAAATGAGTGGCTTCGAAATGACAACATTAAAGTCCTGCAGTGACCAAGTCAGAGTCATGACCTCAGTCCAAATGAGAATTTGTGGCCGGACCTGAAAATTGCTGCTCGCTCACCAGTCGCCATGAAAGTCGACAGAGCAGAAGAAAAATGGGGACACACTGTATTGTCTGGACTGCAAAGCTGATAACACACCTATTTATAAACACTCAAGGCTGTACTTCCTGCTAAATGTGCCTCTAGTAAATATGGACTTGAAGGAGGTAAATACCTACAATGTTCTGTCAATAATTTAGTCTTTAATGCCTAGTTAGAGTGTGTTTGTGAAATGAAATGATGAAATATGAAAAAATCCACAGAAGTACTTTTAAGACCACATTGACACTGCTTTGTCTTGAAGCCCAATTCTGATTTGT
>JAQFJA010000005.1:15636543-15649434 GCA_029874485.1 Naso brachycentron
ACTGACATGTCTTGTGGATTTATTAGAATTTCTCACTGATAAATTTGTTTTTTTTTGTAGCTCCCACCTCTCTTCGATGGCTGTTTCTTCTTCCTCCTCGGCTCCTTTAAAGCGCCTTCCAAAGACGAGCTCAGCAAGCTGCTCCGGGAAGGAGGAGGTCAACTCTTAAGCCGACAGCCCAAGCCTGACAGCGATGTGACCCAAACCCTGAGCGCCGCCGCCTACCACGCCCTGCCAGGCTCTGACCAGGCCCTCTGCACTCAGTACATCATCTTTGACCCTCAGGGCCCTCACAAGCCGGCAGTCGTGAGGCGAGGGAAGGTGTGGTCAGCACCCTCCACCTGGCTCCTAAACTGCATCACAGCCTTCAGCCTCCTCCCTGTGCCAGACCCTCAGACGATGGTCTAAATCATTTCTCTTAAATTTTAGTAAAATAATTTTACACTGAGATATTACTTGTCCCTCAGCATGGTCATAATGTGTTTAAATTTTCTTTTCATATGCAATGATTAAGATTTTTATAAATCCCACAAACGAAAATAAAACAATAATGTGTCCCTTAAATCTTCGATTAGTGATTTTCTGTTCGAGTGTTTTGTTTCTCAAAAGGTAGCTTTGTGTGTGTGTATGTGTGTGTGTGTGTGTGTGTGTGTGTGTGTGTAAAAAGATGGGTAGTTTTATCTCTCTTTGACAGTTTTTAAAAAGTTTATAAAGTTTCTCAAAACAATTCACAAATGGGGACATTTTCCCAGGGTAACAAAAACATAGCCCATATTAATTCCTCTTAGCTGTATTTCTAAAATTTGACATGTTTACCTCAATCAAAACAGTATTTAAACACCTGACTACTAGATTTTGGCAGGTAAGATGCAATTTTAAGGGACTCTGGGAATAATGTGATGACTTCTGATGCAGAAATCAGTTAAAACTGTGTTTTCACAAACACAAATTTGCATTACCATCATCAGTTTCTTCTGTCTTCCGTTTGAACATAACCCACTCCTTACCCACAAGAGGGCACAAGTAAACATTGCATCATTTCAAGAGTTCATAAGCCAGAAGAGTTGGGAATCGTCACTTTAAACCAAGCAATTTTTGTTTTATTTAATGGATGTTGTGTATACAGGGAGATGGTGGAAAGGCAGGTTTATGAGAATCATCGATCCATTTTCAGCTAACGTTAGCACAGTCATGTCTCAGCCTTACCTTATCCTCCACAAAACTGTGAATCGCTCCGGGCCAGATGGAATGGATAAAAGGTCCAGCATGAACAGAGTCTATCCTGGTTTCTTGTCCCAGTTGGACATGCCTGGAAGAACTCCACAAGCAGCCTGAATGGAGGTATTCGTATCAGATCCCCTTCAAACCACCTTAACTGACTCCCTTGAAAACAAAGGAGTAGTAACGTTACTTCAGGCTCCATCCGGGTATCCAGATTTCTCTGGATGTCTAAAGGTGAGCCCAGTGATGGAAACTGATTTCAGCCTCATGTCTGCTTGTTCCTTTCACTTACCACCCAAAATTCTTGACCATAAATGAAGGTCAGAAAGTAAATCTATCCAGTTTTTAAGTTGTGATGTAACACCCTTTCAAAATACCACATCCAGGTCCAAGCCCCATATTTTCAATTTACTGCAGTGCTGTGTCCTGTGTTACTAAACACCCGAGTAAAGAAACAATGATCAAACTTTCACTCTGTCACTTTCCCAGCATTGAGAACAACAAGAGGACATGTCTGCATTTGAATACATGAAAGAAGAAAAAGTTTTGGCTTTAGTGAGTGGGTGCTAAGGTTAGCTAGCTAACATTAGCATCTATTCACTCAAAGGAAATCGACCGTGTTCAGAAATCCCTGATAAATGGTAACGTAGTAAACTGTTTTTGTTTTAACTGATACTACCGTCTACATCCAATTAGGATTACTGTATCCATAACAACATGACATAATAAAAACCATAACTTTTATAAAGGATATTTGCACAGGGTAAGTTTTGTTTAAACAGAGATGGTTAATAAAAGAAAGCTAGACGTCTTGCTGACTGTTCATTTCCTGTATCAATGTCATATGTTTTTTTTTTTGCCACAGCCCCGCCCCTTTAGGAAACTAGAAGCAGTCCTGAGTCAATCATTCTTACCAGAGAAATGAGCGCGATCACAGATTATGACCAATTCTTTCGCCCCATCGTCACCAAGATACATATTGGACCTATTTTTCACAAGACACATATCCTCTGAACATTCTGACACAAAAATGGCATTTTCCAGACACACAAATAAGAAGAAAATTAACTTTGTTCGAGACCTGTCTCTGTCTCAGCAACACATTCTCGCAAGATTTGGGAACCGGTGCTTCCCGCATTCACTTCACAGCGACAGTTAAATGGTCAAATAGTTGAAACCATGAATTAAAAGTTAAAACTTACATCAAACCAACATGATGCATCTCAAAATCCATCTGCTTTAATCCATTCACACGACATTATAACACTTCCACACGAGGGGATGGTGGTTCCTAACTGTCTCCAAAGGAGACGTGACCCCGCCCACTTAGGAGACGGAAAGTGCATGTTCCATTTCATACCGTTGCGCAGCATACAGTGAATGATCTTGTGTTAATAATTAACTGTTTTTGGTTTAAATAAATAGATGGTAATGTTAGCTAGCTAATCTTGGCACCCACTCATAAAAGCAAAAACTTCTTCTTCATTCACTTTATCAACTGCAGACATGTCCTCTTGTCTTTCTCATCCCTAGGAAAGTAGCAGAATTAACGTTTGATTTTTTTTCATTTTATTTTTTTTTAACTCAGATCTGTTTAAAAAACACTGCACACATGTTGATAAGACAAGACTTGGACCTGGACATGATATTTTGGAAGAATGTTACATGAGACTTGGAGACCGGTTTGGTAAATGTCTCCCTCTTAACCACGACCCTCCAAAACAATCCCAGCGTCACTGCTGCCTCTTCACCAACCTTTCTCTCGACTGACACGCTTATGCAAATTCATCTGTTGTACATCTCTTTAGTTCATTTGTTGCATTCTTTGTGATGTGTGTGTCGCACTTGAATCAATTTGGTGTCTTTTGTGATTTTGTAATGAATGGTTTTAGAGCTGAATTGCATTCCATAAGCGACACGGCTTTGCCAGGAAGGAGATAATTATCTAATTGTCTAATTGAAAATGCCTATTTGAAACAAATGGAGGGAGTGGGTCCCCCGAAAAAGATCAATGGAGATTCAATATAAAGTGTAGAATAGGAAAAACAAAGCAATTAATTGTTCCGTCACAGTGCTAGCACTTGCTGTGTCCACACTGGGAGTATATGTTCCGACCATCGATGCTGGGCTGAAGGTATGTGTGCTTTAAGAGGTCTTCTGCTGGCCATCCCCCAAGATGCCATTTTCAGTGGGATTAGTCAGGGATGCAACTAATTGCTATTGATTGCTATGGGCTGCATAAAATTGCTTCCCTTTTCTCGTCTACAGTGGAAGGTGGGAGAAGGCAATTAGTAGTGCGGGCGAGATAGAAGCCCAGACTGACTCGTAATGAAATAGAATGGAGGAATGAACTTTTGAGTAATGCCCTTGGACTCACTGAGCATTACAAAACCATTAAGCATTGGTATCTAACTGTTTTCTCTCTCACAAAGCCTCGAGCCAGGAAAATTCTGTGTTTTATTTGTTCTGAAATGCTGTTTAAGAGAAAGGTTACCTGTAGTTGTGCTGTGCCCTGATTCAGCAGTAAACTTTTATACTATGTATTGTTTGTTTTCTCATTGGTTTTGAGTAAGTTAAGGGAGATGTGTCCTGCAGCATCCCTGCAATTGAATTGCACATCACATGCTGCACCCAGCACACTTCAGGTGCCAATGACCCCGCTGTGCTTCTCACAGTAAAAAATTCCCCATGCTTCAGTAGTTGTTTATGTGTCTTCATTCAGTCTCAAGTGATCCTTTGAAGGGCTGCATAGTTCATTGAAATTTAATCAGAATCGTAATATGGCCTCCTGCTTTTTTTTATTGCACTGAGGCACAATTATGGTAATGGAGAAATGTATGAGTCAAAATATCATTTCAATTCAAATATTGTGGCGTTGCCAAGGTGTCATGGCCTGCATCATATTCTACAGACTGAAAACATCATCATCATCATCCTCATCCCTATTGTTTAAATAGAGACAGGACACGACAGGAGCTGCTGACACGGTGATTAAAGATGTTCCAATACCATTTTTTCCTTCCTGATAACGATTCCGATACCCAAACTTGTGAATCGGCCAACACCAAGTACCGACCACTGCATATAAAACACTTCCTTACACATCTCCTTTGACTTTCCAGTAAAAAATATTACTCAATGCTGAAATTGTGTTAGCTCTGTTGGCTCTCTCTGTTCTTTTTCATCACTCTTAAAAAATAGTTGTTGCCAGAGGCAGGACAGCCCAACTTCCTGAGTACTGTTTTAGAGCAGCAAAGAAAAATAGATTTCAGGTATGTAATGTCAGTCAGGGCTAACTGAGCTAATTGGGAAGTAGCTGGGTACCTTCTCTTAGCGTTAATAAATAACATGGTGAGGTATATGATTGGTGTACTCACCGATATACCAGAATTTTCAGTGGTATCAGTATCAGGATAACTCTCATGGTGATATCCCTTATGTAAAATATGATTACAGATATTTGTATAAATTAATATGTGCAAGGATGAATATTAGAGGTGACAGGCTAGGCACAGTGTACAATTATGAGATGCCATATTAATGCAAGAGCGATTTGATGCCATTTTAAGCAACAACATGTAACTTGATCGCGACCTGCAGCTTTGAAAAACTAAGCATAACGATGCATCTTAATATGTTGCACAAAACAGAAATTTTAGTAAAACCAGGTCATATTTTACGGAGAAAATGTCCTCTGGTTTTCCCTCTGGTGTCCTACGACTGCCCTGTCTGTCTGCAGCCTTTTATTTAGCAGAGCTGTCCCTAACAACTCTCCGCTGCTGCAGCTGCAGCTTCGGTCTGCAGGCAGCCTACATGCTGCTTTCAGGAACCTCCGTGAATCACAGAATTGAGGCTGAGCAGTCGTAGGACATCAGAGGGAAAACCAGAGGACACCTCCTTCGTAAAATATGACCTGGTTTCACTAAAATTGCGTTTTTGTGCAATGTATGAACGTGCATCGTTAAGTTTCGTTTTTGAAACTGCGGGTCACAGTCAAAGTTACATAGTGTTGCTTTAAGTAGGAACAGATGAACTTAAAATTATTAAATGGTGTGGACTAGGGTGGGAGTATGACGGCATTCTTGCTTTACTCCATGCTGTGGTATACAAAAAAGAAAAAAAAAGAAAAAAAAGGAACTCATTCCTTGCAAACAAATTACGTTCTCTTAAATATTTAGGAAAGGGCAATGGGGGGATAGACCAGTGGGTAAAGGAGTGGTTTATTTTCCCTCCTTTATGTTTCTGTCGTAATTCCTTCACCCGCATGTCAGTGTTTTCATGTTGTATGCCACTTAAAACCAATAAAAAGTTTGTCAAAAAAAGACCATTCCCTGTTGCAATATCAGTCCAAGTAATCGCAATTAGATCCTTTTTCAAAATCGTGCAGCCCTAAACTTGTGTCCAGAGATGTCAGCGGTGCTCCCAAGTGAAAATAAAAATCCACACTCACATTTGCTGAATAACACTTCTCTTCAAGTCAATTTAACAAAATAGGTTTTGTCTCGATGAATGATACACATTTTCTTATTTCTTATCCTTTTTTTTTTTTTTACTCCACCTCATATTTCAGAATACACATTATATGTTTGAAGATATTTACATATAAACAACATGGGGAACTAGCCTGGGAACCGGACCAATCTGCTGAGCTCATGGTTCATTTGCTCTGGCAGATGGGTCTGGCCTCCCTCTCGTTCAGACAGATTTCCACACAACCTGGCCATCGGTGGGCAAATCACAGCCGTTTATCCGTGTGGGGCGGGTTTGATAGGATAACTGACAGAGGAGCGTTACCCGCCAGATTTGTCACATTACACATTTTGCTTATCTGATTGGTTGTACCAGTGCAACCCAACAGACTTGAAAAACTCCCATCAGTGGGAGATGCTGTTACTGCATTGTTCAGCACCAGTTGAAAATGCCTCTTGGAAATCTAAAATGAACAAACAGACCTTTCAGACCGGCATGGTTCTGGCTCTGGTTCGGTTCTAGGGTCTTGGAACTTGGGGTTATCCAGTGAACCAGCACATATTCATACTAGTTTAAGCAAAACTAATGATGTGTCATCAACCGAGAGTGTTGCTCAAGGCGCAAGGCAAGTAATAGTCATTAACACAGTAGGGCTGATTATTTTTATGATCTACTAATCTAACAATTATTTTATTCCATCAAATTTCAAATAAGTGGGAAAAATGCTCGTCTTAATTTCCCAGAGCCTAATGTGACTTCTTCGAATTACGTCTTTTGTCCAAACAACAGCCCAAAACACAGAGACTCCTCATTTATTATCATAAATGAAACAGAAAAGCAGCAAATCCTCACATTTAAGAGGCTAAACCAGCGATTCTTTGCATTTTTTTGTTTGAAAAATGACTGAAACGATTAATTGACTATCAAAACAGTTGGCGATGATTTTCTGTCAGTCATCAATTATTCTATTATTCAATTAATCGTTGCAGCTCCACAACACAGCAGTTGAAAAACAACAAAGAAGAAAAAGGAGACAACAACAACAGTAGTGATCATGGTGGATCGCACTGATTACCTGTGAGGGTTTGTTCTCTTATTACATTTTATTTTTTCCAACAACCTCCTTCCTTCTTCTTCTTCTCTATATTAATCGTGGATTGTAACCAATCTGTGTAGGTGTATGCTGCCATCTACTGTGCCTGAGAGTGTACCCCCAGGCCTCCCTCTTGTCAGCCTAGAATATATGACACACCTACTGATGTCGTCACCAGGGCCGGCGCGTCCGGGCGAACTAGGAAATTGCCTAGAGTGGCACTTTGACAAGGGTGGTCAAATATGGACTAATAATTGTGTTGGGCGATATGCTAAAATTTTCCAACCGGTCACCGTCAGCCCATCAACTGATAAGTGCAGATGTATTTGTGCAGGTATGTGCACTGAGAGATTCACTGAGTGTTCAATCTTTTTTTGTTTGTTTGTTTTTTCAAACAAGACAAGCGCCTCATCCCCGTGCTCCTCAGCACACAAGGATGAAGTGGATTTTTGCCTGAAAAATACGGATACGAAATGCTACACATCGCATTTGGACTCCGGTTAAGGTTAAAGTTACTCTCAACTGTTCAGCACCAGCGCCAGAGCGACACTGCTTGTCACGGTGCTCAGGCAATTTGCATGCAGAGCGGCGCTCCACAGGCACTCTGCCAGCTTTTCTTTGCGCTGGTCAGTTTTGCTCCTCCTCGACTCCTTTCTAATGAAAGCTAGAAAACCACGGACTCTGCCTGTTCCTGTTTTTGTCAGCATGTGCATATAAAATGTCCACATATTGTGTGATGCGCATACTTCCAACAGTCTTTTGCTGATACTGTAACGACCCTGGAAAGACACGACGCCTTGGCACCTTGGCTAGGGGGTTGAATCCTATGGCTGACTGGTCAGCAGCGTGGTCTGTGGTCCAGGCAACCTGTGTTCGAGATCTACTCCCTCCTCCTTCGTTACAATACTTTCAGTACATGTTGTACTAATTTGTGTGTGTTTCTGCTGTTGTGTTGCAACCAGAGGGGTGGCACAATTTTTCGCCTAGAGTGGCAGAAGAGCACGCGCCGGCCCTGTTCATCACGGTTTGCAAGGAAAACCAAGGGGGTTTTTTTGGGGTTCCCGTTCCAGTTTCGAACCAATTAATTTTCTGTTTGCACACTCTGGCTGGTTTAAACTTAGGTCTGGGAACCAGAACTGGTATGGTTCCTTGCCGGTCTGGAAGGCCTTTGAGAGGTGCCCGACCAATTCACAACTGTGATTTGGTCTGGCATGCCAGGCTAACAGGGAACACCAAGGGTTGTTTATTTTTTAAAATTTGGACTCTTTGGTTCTTAGAAGGAACCTGTGCGAGCATGTAGTCATATACAATCAAAGATGCTCTTAATTTTAATTGCTCCAGAAATTATGGCACATTTGAGTCCATCATGAACAAACCCTTGGTGCCCCAAAAACTAATACAACTGATTGTATAATAACAGTTTTTCTCTGTTCGTATCCCAGATAGTACTCTGTATTGGTTTCAGGCACACTTCATGTAACAGTTTTGTTGCTGAAAAAACAAGGGCCAAAAAAAAAGCAAACAAACAAACAAATCTTTCATAGTTTCCAGCTACAGTACGTCGGTGTCTCATGGAAAGAACAAATGGCTTTACAAAATGCCAATGTACAAGCTTGCAGTTTGAGGGATGGTTTGGACAGATAGGGTCATTTGAATAGACATTCTCAAACAGACATAAACACTCGAGTTTCTTGGCAGAAGTTGAGCAAAGACAGACGTATCTGATCTGCCCTTGAACTGTGCAGTGTCACAAACTTGCCAGAACAAATGTGTGTCTGCCCAGGGAAACTCTTCCTCTGCAATGAGCACAGTGTGTGTGTGTACCACATACATACCAGACACGCCTATGCTAAACAACACACACATAGAAATCTACTGTATGTTAATCCACATGGACCCAAACTTATCCTGTTTAGTTGTCAAGGATAGTTAACAAAGTAATTTTTATGGCAACTGTTTTAAGGAATCACCCTCAAGTGCAATGCAGAATTTGCACCAGTACAGTCCTGCTGGATGCCTGCATCTCCTCTGCTGACGTGAGAAAACTAAAATTCATAACCTGCACTACCTGCTCTGATAATATGTTTGGCTTATTTGATTTCAAATCTCTTTTTCTGCCTCCCACCAGCAGCCTTGATCACAACTCAGCTCTTATGATCTTGGTTTGGATGTTTAGAGTTTCTGTTGACAACCACTCCTCCCTCTGCATTTCTAAGCTTCATACCCAGCCGATGATGGCAGCTTGCAGCTTGCAAATAAAGGAGGAGGAGCAGCCATGGCACCCCAGTTTAGTTAAAGACCCCGTGAAACAGAAGTCAGAGTGTAATTTGCTTCCACATATTGACGTGTTTCCAGCAAAAACGGGCCTGTAGTTGGAACTTGTCGCGGATATTGATTGACGTTTACAGTAGCCAATAGGGCTGAATGTGCACTACGCCTGCCCTCTGCTCCAACTGACCATATTGCTGTGTGTGAATATATGGAGCAGTACAACCGGAGTACAAAAGAACTTTATACACACCATGGGACGATGTTATGAACGTGGACATAACGTTGTTAAGTTTTCCAATGTTTCTAGGACTTCCACAACTGTTACGATGCAGAAATGAGGAGTATATCGGCCGTAGTTAATGATGGAAGCTAATGCTAACTGGGGCTGTGTGTTTATTCACTGAGATGTATGACACATTAACAGACCTCTGTATTTTTCTATGAACACAGACACAACTTCGTTAAGCTTTCTAACATGTCTAGAACTTCCACAACTGATATAGTTTGGCAGACTGTAGGCTTGTGTCTGTATTATTTGAAAAAAAAAAAAAAATCAAGAAAGCATTTTCATTGGACAAAAAAAATTAGAAATGCCCTGAGTGCAGGATGAGTCATCACAAAATTTAAAAAGGTTTTCCAATCAGAGAGAAGACCAAATTTTGATGTAAAAAAAAAACCCTCTGAAATGATTTTCTCAACAAATATGTGGTATGTAGATGAGATACATGAACCACTAACACAAAGACAGGATTAAAGCTGGGAAAATGTATTTTTCATTTTATGGGGACTTTAAAAAAAAACACAGCCCAAAAGCATGGAAGGGATTTAGAACAATCAAACACTTGCCGTTGCACTCCTAAAAATTCACCCTGCTGGAATGTCGAAGGGTAAAACAGCAGCTAGTTTTGGGTAATCCATAGCAGTAAACCATTGCACTAAAGAGTGCAAACAAAGTAGCACTTGAGCAGTCTGGGCTGTTCATACTGTCTCGAGCCAAAGGCCGTGCTTTTGTGAATCTTATCTGGAACAGAAGCAATAAGGCATCTGCGGTGGCAGCCATGCCTCTGAGCTCTGTCAACTGGCACACTCGCATAAATCTCTCTCTGTTGCTTCCAAGTAAAGTAAATTCCAATATATTATGGTTACATGTAGAGGCTGAATAATTATTTGGCATTTAAAGTAATTAAGATGAGTGAAGCTGCTTTTATTAATCCTCAAATGTCTGAAGGACTGAGCTGAAATTGATAAACCATAGATGTCAGTTTTGGTTTATGAGGCTGCAGACCTCAAGCCAGATAGATGAGGTCTGTCTTTTCCCATTGAAAGACACTAAATCACTGTAGCTTAATGATGAAAATGACCCAGACTCCATCGTTGCACCTTAGATTGAACTCCACCCACGATCTTTCAATTCTCCGATTCCTCCATCGCTCATGTGCTGCAGCTAGAGAATATGCAGCAGATTGTGAGATTCTTTCAAAGAGGAATTTTAGTGCCTTTTACGGTAATCTACCTCTTTAGCCATTGGTCTTTATCCGATGTTCATTTCTGTCTCATTACAGAGTGCTGGGTGCTGCTATTAAGCAGCCCATCCATCACTGCCCAGGAATAGGGTCTAAAAGGTTAACGGGAACGGATTTTCTGGAAATGGAAAAAATTCTAGTGATGAATAGCATGAGCTTACTGGAATTCACCTTTGAAATAATGACTAGTATTTATCATCTCAAAAATATTGTGTTTTGGGCCCTGGGTTGGGTGTTTTTTTCTTTCCGGCTGGACCACTTGAGGACAACTCTGGTTTGGAAAAATATCAAGGCAATACATTAGCTTGTCTCTTTGTTAAAGCCAAAGCCACCCCACATTGGAGGAGCTGCTGTAACATATATGGGAGAGGAGGAACTGAACGTTTATTACATAATCCAGAGCAGCAGGTTAATGTAACAGCTTTGTAACTCAACACGCCTTACAGGTTTAAGAGCTTGGGTGGGTGCAGATCAACATACTGTGGCTGTGAGATTGCGGGATGAACGGAGCACTTGTGTGCGCTCCCATGAACAATCTAAGCGTGAATGCTGCTTAAAAGCATTTAGACATATGCAGATTCCCTCCTTTTGTCTGCTGGTTCTTATTGAGTGTGCCCAGCATGCCGGCTGCGGCGGCGCCAAGCACCCAGCTGGATGATTTATCACAGAATACTCCTTGATTAAGGGAAATTAAAGCAGGCTGCTCTTGGCTCACTAATTGCTTTGATAACAAGTTCAAGCAGTTAGTTAGTGGGAATATTTTGGAGGATGTGGACCTCTGGGAGAAAACAATAATGACAAACAAGCCGGAAAAGGGCTGCTCGAAGTTGTTGTTTTGATGCAGTATTGCAGAAATCTACCACTTACCCTTCTCAGAGTCATTGGCAACCATCGTTCTGGCCTTTCTGCTAATCCTGCAAGACCAACTTATCTTCCCTGTGCTGCTACTACATAGACACATGACTCAAACAAATCGTATGCTAATGAATTACCTCAGTGTTTTGGGGGTTTTATAGCAGTTTATAAAATTGACAGTAGCATCATCTAAGTGTTAGAGGTGAGTTTCCTGCCATAGCGATAAAAAAGTCTTAAAGTCTTATGAAGACACAAACATTTATGTGTGATGTGCATTATGTAAACAATGTAAACAAGCTCTTGGAGTGAAGTTGTGAAACTGAAGCACACATTTTTAGCAGTGCTTTCACCGGTGTCAATCTCCGTCTGACAAAAAGAGAAAAAAGAAAAAAGAAAGAAAAGGCGCCGCTAAGTGTGCTTACTGTTTGTTTTTCCTGCTGTTGGAATTATACAACACCTACGTGATTGTGACAGACGAGTACAACAAGCAGATGACATACATACAGAAATCAACATGAGCAATTCAACATTGCCAATGGATAGGAAAGAGTTCAAGGAGCTTAGAAACTTTTCCGTGTGAGAGCAGCAAGTCAAGCAAGTCAACTTCTGAAAATATATAGGACGATTAAAACTGGAGGGTGGAAACAGCCATGAGACAAGTTCCGTCTTCTTCCCAGTAGCTAAATTTGTGTTTGTGTGAAGCTTGTGAGAGCATCTCTTCGTTACTATGCTGTCTCAGGTTGCTTAGGAATTGTGCTCCTGCCCTGTCAATCATACAAAATGGTGCAGTAGGCAGGGCCTTGCCTGAGCTTTTCCACCATCCCCGGTGGAGTCTTTCTATGACAGCGACTGGCCGTTGAGGCACTCCCGCCGCAAGCACTGCGCCGGCTTCCACCAGTCCCCGTTGTGGCAGCGGCAGATGGTGCAGTCGTCCACCTTTACTTCAATTCCGGCTGGGATGATCGTTGTTCCTGCAAAGCAATTTGGACCTGCCGCATGGGAAGGGGGAGAAAGGGGAGGAGAGTGACAGGAAAGAAGGAATGAGTACGACAAGAAACGGATGTGGCTCTCATGAGAGCATCTCTTTTTCGAAAGGGGTGGTGGAGTGATGCAGGGAGCTACAGGGAGTTAGGAGAGTCAGAGAAGACGTACAGATCTTTTCACGGGCATGCACCGATGGGCTTGTTTTTGCAACACTAAAGCGCTTTTGTTAGTCTCCCCTTCTCCCTCGACATGGAGCGCTTTGCATCCTAATGCGCCACGAGCTGAGAAGCCTGCCAGGCGCTGGCTGGCAGTACAGAAAGGCTGGAGTACAGAGAGAGACAGAGGAAGAGAGGGAGAAAGCTGCTTTGAGAGGCAGTAGGGAGGATGGTGTTAATCACTTCAGTCTTTATGAAAAGGCCACAGAACTCCTTAGCTATTCTTTACGTGGTTTTGTTTCCACACACACGCACACAC
>JAQFJA010000005.1:15776856-15789780 GCA_029874485.1 Naso brachycentron
AGGAAATAGGGTGAGTGTGTTGCCTAGGTGGCACTATACGGATTTTGATAATTAATTTGCTTGGTGTTGGAGTTGTGTTTGGTGTGTGTAAAAATAGCTTATATGTGCTTGTAGCACAACCTGTTTAATTTGGTGTACAATATCCCAATATGACTTTATTTCTACATGATTAGTGCACCGTCTTATGCTTTTCATTTCATTTGCAACCACGCCCCCAATTGGGGCGCTCTGGTTTTCTACTGACTCTTAAAGAGAGAAATAACCAATATTTTAAATACATAATATTTCCTGAAATCATTAGGCTACACACTTACTTTATTGGGCTGTTTATAAATGCATACCTGTATCTGCAATATTCTGTGGATGGATGAACTGTTTTATTTCAACTTTATAACACATCGAGTCTGCAGGAGTGCACCAAGTGTTGCATCACACAAGATTTCAGCATAATTCTCCCACTGGAGTCACAGTTGTGGAGGGTATATGTTTTTTGTGCTCCAGTTAAGGCTTGCATTTTCAGTGTGTAATATCCCATAAATAGCACTCACAACCCCTCCCTGCACGCACACACAAACCCACGAACATGCATGTTCATACACACACTCAGCGCTGCTGTACCACAAAGGAACAGAGCTTCAGAACCAAAGAGAGTAAATGTCAGAGGAGGCTCCTACATGCATCGATGCAACCTGGTGGTCCAGAACCTACATTTCTTTATGTGGGCCTGACTGTTGGGAAACATTCTTACATCAGCCCCATGCTGTCCCTTTCTGTTAGCAAACTCTGTTCTCACCAAGCAAGCAGAAGAGTGACAAATTAATTTGATCACCCAGGTACAACAGAGACTGGCATATAACTACAGTGTTCAGTGTTCGGGCTAACATAACACAGCGTCTTCAACCAGCCTTGTTCATCAAATGAGCAAGTGTACTGAGGCATGCACTTAGATGGCATGCACACACAGACGCACAGAAACCAAAGCACGCAGGCCATGTAGACTCACATACACATTGGACTCAATACTCTTATTTTTTCATTCATAGGGCCCCAAAGTATTTCAAATTCCCAACTGTTTTCCCACACACAGAGCTCTATAAATGAAGTATTGGTCTGTTTACAATGTACACGCTTTGAAGAGTAGATGCCAGAGTAATTCATCCGTGGTCTGATGGACGCCATGGCCCCGGGTTCCATTCCTGTGTGACCACACTTGGTTTGCAGCGCAGTCATTCTGCTTGTCACCATCCTCTCAGTGCATACGGGGAGTTTTTCCTCTCTATATCTCGTGTTATGTGTGGGCCAGAAATAGGAGCATGAATAAATTATTGATGCCAGACTCTGTTCTGTGTTTGGTCATCAACCAAGCTTAATAATGTTTTATCCTCTAAGTCTAAACTGCAGTGACTGGGTACAACAAGTAGCAAAAATGGCTGCAAAAAGATGTTTGTTTTTTCCAGAAAGTGCTTTTTTTTGGTGGAGCTAGTTTAAAATTGTGGTTTTTAGTGAAATATCACAAGTCACAAAACAAATGGGTTTTTTGTTGTTGTTTTTTTTGTTTTTTAGTAAGAGCTCATATTCTCCCATGTACACATAATCTTCATCTAGTTTTCAGTTTACAAAGAAGTGATAGAGGTTTTCTTCCCAGCCACAAGGAGACTGAAAAGGTTTTTATGTGCTCAAGAATGTGACAAACTATTTGATTCAAGATTCTAGATTCCTTTATTTGTCATTGTCATTAAGTACTCTCAAACATAGGAAAACAAAATTATGTTTCCCATAAAAGACAAAAAAAGTCATTAATAAAGAACTAAATAAAATAAGTGGATAAAAGCCATAGTTAAAAGCAATCATAATTCCTGAAGAAAAAAAACATAGGCAGTCATAGTAAAAGTCTATAAAGTACGCTGTTGCAAAGACATGAAGAGCCCCTTTAATTGTCCATAAGTGCATTGTGTTTTGTTTTTTTCATGTCCACCAATAGCACTACGTGTGTGACTGAGTCCGTGAATTTCGTTGTCAGAAACACAATGACAATAAACTTCCTTTTGTCCTTATGTCCCTTATAGAGTGGGATGAATGGGGGAGGGTGCACTCACATTAGGAATCTGTACGGTGCCTGAGCACATTTTCACCCCCTGAGTCCAGTTTGTTTGACTAGTGTGAGCGCTCTGTACCATGCCCGAGCGTGGCACGCTTTGTCGGCCCTGGCTCAGTTGGAAGAGGTGGGCTTCAGCACGGTACAAATGCACGTGCACAAGCACAGAGCGCCGACATCGCTATGACCGTCTGTAGAGGATTTACCTTAAACGTAGACAGACAACAGCATACAAAGTCTGGATAAAGAGCAGTTGAAAAATTTGTGACTGTCTTTTAGATTGCTAATATCAGAGAACAATTGAACAATGCCATTACAAGATGAAAAAAAAATTCTATATTGGAAAATACAGAATGCACTCCATTGATCAGCACAGTATGGATCAACTGGGCTGAGTGTGGCTGCATCCTAAGAGTATTACTGCCTGTAGAAAAAAAAAAATTGTTGATTAGCCATTGGTACGAATGCTTCTATATCTTTTACCAGACTGCAGGGGGAGAAAAAAGATTGTGGGAGGGGTCCCTGATGATGTTAGAAGCGCTGCGTAAGGTAAACATAATGCAGCTTTATTGTCATTATGCAGTGAACTGTACAACAAAATTGCAAGGTTTAGAGTGGAGGGTAAGTCCTGAGCTGCTGCAACTGAGCGAGCAGCCACATTGGGCCAACCTAACCGAATGTGCCTAACATGCATGTTTGATGGTGGGAGGAAACCCACGCAGACACGTGTGTGTGCAGCGTTGGTGGAATATATCTGGCAGGGTTGGCATATACCAGGAAGTGATGCAGTGGCAGGCTGTCAGTGGCGCCTCTGTAAACGGTGGTTGGGCCTGGAGAGGGAAGGTCTGCTGGGCACTCTTTACAAAGCAAAGCAAAGTGTTTATGCTAGGTGCCAGGCTTGTCAGTCAACATACTTACATTTGCATACTTGTATTGCTTGTTTTAAAAACAGCAAAGATTAGCGCCTTTATAGCAGATGGATCTTTTTAGTTGCTGGACCTCAATTTTTATTTTGCAGGCAGGGCAAAGTGAATCACTGTGAGATTTCCTGAATGAGCCTTCCACAGAATAATCAGACCCCGAAGCATAGATCCATCACAGAAAGTAACACAGATTTTATAAAACAACATAATTGCACAGAAATAATAGTACTTTTGTAAATTTTATTGTGTCTCTTCATATAATTTATTTATTTATGTTATTTGTTATAATTGGAGGTCAAATTATTGGCATTTATTTGAATGTGAGACTGAGTGTTTGCTAAAAGCAAGAGTTCCACCCTGAACAGCTGCATCATCCATAATGCTTTGTGTTTGGTTCCTTTGTCCTCAAAGTTTGTTTTTTTGCCAAAATTTTACATGAATGCAGCACCATTTAGCATCTCCAACGTTCCCTTTTTCCCAAGTGCCCTACATTCACAGAACAGGCTGCCACTGTTCACTATTAGAAATGAACCTCAAGCGTTTGACAGACTGTTGCGTCAAATGTGATTTATCTTCTAAAAATGTAGCCATATTTCCCACCTTGATCACCCCCTCAAAGTCACTATTGATTGTAATGATGGAAATATTTATTTTGACCAAAAACAGGATCTTTTTCTAAATTGGATCAACTCATTTTGATATCTAAACCTGATTAAACTGTGATGTTACCTGGAATGTTTTCTTAGCAGGTTCCAACCAGACATCACATATTTTTTAATTTCTTTCTTGACCAAAGAAAAATGACACGTTGGTGCAAAATCTGTTTTTAATTTGAAATTCACTGGTTTCAAATTGACAGTGATTGCCAAAAAATAAAATATTTTAAAAACTTATGTCCACGTACACAATCGATAAACCAAATTCTGTGACAGTTTCATGGACTGCTTTGATACTTTCTGGTAAGATAATGATACATGTTTCAGTGTGCTTGAATTTATCACTCACTTAACTAAAATATAATTATGTCTCAAATTAATTGTTCAACAGAGGCAGATTTCCATCAGCTCTTCTCTTTAGATATAGATTTGGGGGAATGGATGTGTGTTACAATTATTGGTTAGGTGCCTTAAATGTGAGTTATTTTGATTTAGTGGGACAAGTAGGGCCCAAGCTGTTAAAAAGTTCAGTATTTTCCCAAAGGATAACTAGACTTACACAGTCTTAAAGTCTGGACTGTGGAGGATTAGCTTTAAATGTGAAAAGGGAGTGATAAACTGAGGCAGCTTTTGCAGGAGACATTTAATGGCTATATTGCAAACACTGAGTCATGTATAAAATGGTATCTTTGCAGAGTCATTAATGCTGTCCTGAATTGAAACCTGACTTTTTAAAATGTAAGTTTACTGCATGGGGACAAAATACAAATAACACACACACACACACACACACAAACACAAACAAACAAACAAACAAAACTTTAAACCTTTCTGAGGTAAAACACGTTGACGCTCAAGAATGCATTTTGAAGTACTACATGTGGTCTGTCTGAGAGCAGCCTATAAAATGGAGCTCTTCAATGAAATATTCATGTCTACATGCCCAGAGCAGATGTACATGTATTTACAGTTCTGTGAATTTTAAATACTTCTGTGCAGTAAGCAGAACGAATGAGGCTGTTCAAAGTCATTGCTAATTCAACAGAGTGTGAAGAGGCTGGATAAACAGCTTTCTGTCACCACCATGTAAAAAAACGACAAAAATACAAACACTATCCCATAATCTCTACAATCGGTTCTGGCTACCACCTTTTTCAAATGATGATTGATTTGCATCCGAGACTAAATAATGGACTGAGATTGACCCTTCTGGGTCGATGAGTTTGAAATATGATAACTGATCTCATTAATGAGTGAATATACCACCATACAAATCTTTCCCATGCATTCTTATTGCACATGATGAGATGTGACAAGATGTCTTTCCAACCGTAACAACCATTTAACAATTTTTTAACAAGAATACACATTTTTGCACATAATTTTGCAGAACAATGCAACTCCATCGTGAGCAAAAAAATAATATAGGTGGATAATTCTTCATGATACAACTCTGTCTTTTTCACCTAAAGGCTCATGTATGCTCTATGTTAGATACGGATACGGACGAGGACGGAGCCTTCTGTACATACTCTGCGTTCATTTCGTCCGTATTTCTCCCTGTCTCCTGGGAGCTTATGGATACAGGCGAAAAACAGCAGGACTACATGATCGTGAGGGTAGTGTTGCGCAGTGTAGCCTACCGTTCAAGCAAGACCAGTGACACACAATGAAAAAGAATATTTTGGAAAAATGGCGGAACTTTCTGAGGAAAGACTGTGCAAGTTGGTATGGATTTACAGACATATTTATGATGTTACCTCCCCAACTCCAACAGAACAGCTGGGAGGGAAGAGATCGGATGGAAAATGAATGTCAGCTGGACGGCAGTGAAGGAGAAGTGGACGTCAGTGTGACACCGATATGTTTGCTGAGAGGCGCCCTCTGCTGGATGTATTGTATAACATGCATCTCAACTTAGGGTACGCATGGAAGTATAAGGACAGTGACGGTTATATTGTTTAAAACATACAAATTTGTTTCCGTACAAAAAGGGAGCATAAATAAACCTTAAGATAACAACCAGAGGTGATTCTTGAGTCTGTTGGGGCCCTAAGCAAAAATTCCCAGGGGGCCCTTCCGACCAGTGTTCATCACCATTATGTTATAAATAATCTGACACCAACGAAAAATGTATGAAATCCAGACTTTTTTTATTCCAAATGTTCACATATTCTACCATACATATTAGAATTAAATAACATGAAAAACGCTGTAATTTTGAAAATATTAATGTAAAGAACAATAAAAAACAAAATAAATAACTAAATAACAACAAGGTTGTTACATTGTAAATTCACATTATAAGGCTAGTGCTTATCAGCATTTTTTAAGCACTGGTTCAAACTCTGCCTCTGCCGAGTCGGTCACGGTCAAAGGAGTGCGCGTCCAGCTCCGCTTGCCAACTAACCAAAACGTGAAGTAATAAACGTAACAATGATAACGTTTTTACATTTCAAACTTAACGTTAGACTAACATACCGGGGAGACACCTGAACAGCAGCTAACATTCGCGTAAGCTAGCGTTAGCGTAAGCTAGTGTTAGCGTAAGCTAGTGTTAGCGTAAGCTAGTGTTAGCATCAATTTAACGCAGTGGTCACCATAGACATATACGTCTGATGCTAATGTTAGTTGCTATTCAATTCTGTCTCCCTGTTAGTTAGACAAAGTAACAGCATTTGTTCAATAACAGCAGTCACTTACTGTTAATGTCATGCTTGTATCATTATCTGCTCCACTTACCACTGTCTTTCTTTCTTTTTTCTTCATCCTCTTTTTTTTTCTTCCTCTTCTCACTACTAGATGGATAGCTCCTCCTCATTTTAATTCAGCTTCATTTTCAATTTACAGAAGATAAATTAGCATCACGCAGGTTACCGTGAGGTGGGATCATGGGATTGACGTGGGGCCCCTTTCGGGAAGTTTCCTACTGAGATGCCATTGCAAATTGCCCGTTGTTGTTTAAGGGGGAGGGGGATGCGGTCACTGCGGCTTATACATTTTTGAGACATTTCGGTAAAAACAGCCCTTGGACCCCGAGTCTCGGGGGCCCCCTAACAGCTCGGGGCCCCAAGCAGTTGCCTGCCTTGCCTGTTCACAAGCTGCGTGTCTGTTTTTCCCTGATTGGGCCACTGGCTCAACGTCACCACTACAATTTGCTTGGGTGAGTGAGATAAACATCATAAAATTCATTGGACAGCTTACTGTGCATCGCCACAGTGAGTATGTTGCTGGTGAAAACAGTCAACTTGTATACATATGTGTGCTGAAGCTACCCAGTAGCTGCAGTAGCCTGCATGCAGTGACAATTTTCTTAAAGGTGCTTTGATGCCATTTAGGTTGTAGAAGTTAGTCTGATGCTTTTTTTCTGACACATGTCGACTGTCTACAATAAAAGAACTTATATTACTCAAGGCTCTGTTGGACTTGATTTTCCATTTATTTGACAGATTTAAAAAAAATAAAATTTTGACATTTAATTCAAACTTTGAATCAAAAGACAGAAACTAAAACACGTTAAAAAAATATTTGGTGTAAAGTCCTACCACCTTACACTGACAACACCCGAAAATCCCCGACCCCTCAACACCTGTGCATCCCGCCTGTGTAATTCCAGAGCTCCTCCTGTGACCAAAATATTTGCCAAAATATACATACAAATGAGTCAATAGATAAACATAAATGATATTTGTTTATTCTTTAAAATGTAATATATTTCATGAATTATGTTCTTTTTTCTAGTAACTCAACTTATACTGTCATTATCATTTACCAAAATATCAAAACCCCTATGAATGAAATAGTCCATAATGAAAAAGGTGTCTACAGTATTATACACTCATCCTAATTTTCAAAAGAGACAGACATGAGGAATCTCAACTTAATTGTCCTAAACCTATTATCATCTATTACTAAGTATTATTTCCAAGCCTGATATTTTTATTCAACAGTCCTAATTTTAATTAAAGTTAAAATCAGTTATATATAGCTTGTCTTTAATTTCAAACTTTGATTCTGCTCTCTGAGTCGTCACTGCTCACAAAAATATCATGATGCTTTTCCTATTCCTCTTCTCACTGAATCTGAGGTGCAAATCCCTTCACGCTTGCACAATTTCTGTCCATGTGCACACAAGAAGAAGAGCGGCTGCTTAATGGAGTGTGCACACTCGAGTCAAACTTGAACTGCACAGACCACAAGTATGTAAACCTGCCCACCAATTTCCCCCGCAGAAATAAATAGGCTTGCATCTGCGGAGAGGCTGTCTGTTGCACTTAAGCTGTCTTCCCAATGAACACAGTCAAAGTTCAATGGAGGGTGCAGTAATTTTGCTGAGTTAATGTCGAGGAACAATATTTATTAGTTTATTCAGAGAAGTGTGGCGAAGGTTTAGAGCGCTGCTAGTGTTGATGTAGAGCAAACAGCCATGAAAGGGGAGGTTACCCTCTGTCACAGCCGGCCATGCCTCTCTTGTCTGGCTGAGATGAGCTTCAGGAGCAGCTGGTGAAGTGATCCTTTGGTTCTCATTGCTTAAAGGTCATTTTGATGATGTTGGCACAGCTGAGCTGGAGTGAAGTAGGTTATGTTATGTTATTTTATATATATATTTCTTATCTATAAACACCACTGACCTTTTGGCCATGTTACATCAAACCTGTCTCCTTGAAGTTATAAAACTAATTTAAAACTGCAAATGCAGTTTAAAGGATTCAAAAGTCTACCTCAACCAACTTTTCTATTTAAATGTTGTTAATTTACACGTCAGATAAGCTGCAAAAGACTTGCACTCCAATATCTAGTGACCACTGCTTTATGAGACTTTTTATGGTTATGTTCAGGCACAACCATTAAAGTTTGGAAAAGATCAGGGTCTGGCTTCAATACGAAAAAAAAGTCTACAATAAATTAAACCCAATGTGATTAGCAATATTTAAACAAAACTGTGATCTTTTTCTTACCTTAATCAAAGTAATTTTGTGGACTAAGCCTAACTGCAGATTAGTGTATGAACCCTTTACTCTGGAGTCGAAGTCTTGCACTTTGTATGCCCAACCACCTTTTGAGACTTTCTTAAAGCTGGGATTGTTAACTTATTCTGTGTTTTATTTTGTAAAAAACATAATAATATCAGTTCAGTAATAGAAGTGGTCTTAGAGTAAGTCACGTTCTCTGTGACCCCCCTGCCTCTCTACTCGAGGTGTCAGAAAATTCTACCGCTCTTGTAAGCTTTAACCAATCTAGACCACACTCTGGCTTCTTCGCTGTGATTAATTGTGGTGCTGTACACATATTGTGATCAATAATGTTGCTTCCTCAGTTTCATGAGCGTTCACAGGCAATTTGAAACGATGCTGAACAGCAAAACTCCAGCAGCATCTGGACTGATCCTTTCACTTCCAATTGCTCCATTTCCAACAACTGCATACTACCAGAAGAAAATCTCTGTTGAAAATTGTTCTCTTTCTCCTTTCTCCAAAGTTACTAAACCGAGCTTTAAAGCTGTTGTGGGCAACATCTGGAAATAAAGTTAGCTGTGGCATGAGACTCTAAACAAAGCAATTCTGCTGCACCCTCCCTGTTTCTGCTCTGGCTCGTGTTTTGTTCATTGTCACTCTCTCCTATAAAGCCAGTTTACACCAAGGAAATTCAATGAGACGAAACGGTTGCAGGAAAAGTTGCAGCACTGTAAACTGGTCCTCAAGCTGCCTAAAGGTGTCGCACACAACTCAGCTCCTCAAGTCCCCAGAGTTTAGTTTTATCGCATAAGGCACATCATATGTTTCAACAGCGACATTACCTGTCGCTAAGGAGTGTAGCGTAGAGCAGCCAATATGAATGCAGCTCTCTGATGTGCCCCATGATTGGCTGACAAATGCCTGTCACAGTGTCTGTTTTTTAGAATCTGAATGCAGAGCCAAGGAGCAATGCATAAGTCTATTGTTCTTTAAGTCTGAATTGCAATATGCTGAGAGGTTATTATGAATTTTTGTCCGGTGACAACAGAAATAAACTGTCTACCCCAGCTTTAACTACATACAGGTTGCATTTATCACATCATTGTTTGAAACACACCCCTAGTGATCCTGTCTGCTTTGCAGGTGTGAATGCTCCGTCATGTATCAGATGCAGGTCATGTTCTAGTCTTTTTTGAAACCAAGCAAAAACAACCTTCAAGCGGTTAAATTTGCCGATAGCAAATTCAGATCAGTTCTTCACAGCCCACCTTGTTGATACTGTTGCTTGGTTCTAACTCCCCTCTTTGATACTTTTGACTCAAAGAGTCTGGGGATATTCTTTGATGTTGCCTACAGCGGCAGCATTGATATGCTGAAGGTCAGTTATTTTGAGGTGTGAGCATCCTCTTTATCATATGTATTGTTGAGAAAATAAAAAGGTAAGTGCCTTTTATTGGTTCAGACGCTTTACTAGAATAAAGTTTATGTATAATTTAGGCGCTCAAGCTGCAAATAGATGACAGATCACACATATAGAACGTCAAAACACAAATGACCTTACCTTCAGAATAATGCTAAATTGACTGATGGCTCTGTCCACTGCTTGTCAAAGTTATTGCCATTAATATGCAAATTTTATGTGCAGCTTGATAGTGCTGCTCTCATTTGAGTGACACCAGTAAAACCTTATAAAAAACACATTTGCGCACACACACTCTAAATGGAGTATATTTTTTTAACTTGCAGCTTAGGCTTTTAGACCAGCTCCTTGTATCTAAGTGTTTAACATTAGCAAAGGTTTAAAAGAAAAAAAAAAGCTGCCCTCAAACACCTCAACTTGTCCGAGCCTCTTTAACACGTTATTTCCTAATCTTTTCATTATTAGAATCCCCTTTGGTAAAAGAAAAAAAAAAAAAAGACCTTTGATATCACTCAAAAGATCTCCATCATGTCCACAAAAGGATTTTTTTTCCTGCTGCTGGATATATTGACTTTACCGCTCAAGTTTCATCCTTCTTGCAGTTGTTGCCTTTTCAATTTCAGATTGCGTCTAAGATTTTGGTGTATCAGGCCGCAGCTTAAAGTATCCCCAGCTGCAGCTCCATTACTCTGACCTTTTAACTCTCTGTGAGGTAGAGAGTACCATACTGTCCTAAAGCGAGATCCGCTATCTTTTCCACCATCTAAAATATGAATCAAAGTAACTGAGGAGCCTGAGGAGCAGATACTTTGGAAATATAATGCATCTACAAAGTGCAAAAATCAAAGCTAACCTCAAGGAGTTATGAATATGACCTTCCGGTTTTCTCCTTTCAGTGTTGTGATGCAGAGTCAGCTTACTGCAACACACTGTGCTTGTGTTTTCTTTGCTGCTTTGCTGGGTACTAAATGACTCTAAAGTGACTGAAAACCTGTTTAACTCGAACTTAAAGTTTCTGTACAGACGAGTTTTAAAGTATGTAAAATACGGGAATATGATGAATATTTCCCTCCAAAATTGTTTTTCTAAACCAAAAATAGAGTAAAGCTGTGCCAAGTGGCTGGAAGCGCATCTACACGGTCTTCACGACTGAAAAATTCTGAATCAACGAATCACTTCTGCTCTGCTCATCACTGCTGCACGTGTTAGGCTCACTGGAGGGAGAGCTGTGCACATCAAGATAGCTAGAGGAAGTATTGGAGAAAATCGGCCACAGGTTCCGTGTTTGAAGTTTAAACTGAATCTCAAACTTGTATGGGACTCAGATGAGGAGCCTGTTGGCTGTTTGTAGACGTATGTAAAGTGTAATTATCATGTTTTGTTTATGTTGTTAGTTAGCTTGCAACTGGCAGTGGCTGACACAGTGTTACTTGTGCAAATGCAAACTTGTACTCTCTATACTGACCCTTTGGAGGTTTTAAGTTGCCTCTGTTTGGCTTTGACTTTGACTTTAGCTTGCAGCCTGCTTATATCTGAATTTAAGATTTGAAAGTGTGAAAACATCTTCCCCTCCAGTAGAGGGATAATACAAGTCAATACAGTCAAGGTCTGACATATCAGGGAGCATAAACATAAGAAAAGTGGTGGGGCTGTTAAAGAGATGCAAAATCAAACAGGTTTACTTATCAATGTTAGTTTAAACTGAAAAAGATATAAATGCCAATAATGAAAATGTCCCTGATTTAAAATAGTAACAATAAAAATAAATAAATAGGTGGAAACCGGGCCATCCCTTGGTTTTTACACTTGCAACATGCAACACTGTTTTGAGTAACAGCTCCCTTCCTATGCCGCTCTCTGTGGATACACCACTGCGTAAGCTGGTTGATAAAAGGTGAGAAAACAACATACAGCCCTGTGCCAAGGGCCACTGCATCCGAAATTACCCTTAACAGCCTGTCACACCTTTTCAGCAATCGCATATCTAAAAATCCCCAAGTGGTCTCCACACACTTTACCATTTGCTTATTAGCTCTAAATTGGCGGGTGTGCTCTCGATGCAGGAGAGACACAATAAAAAATATTGAGGTGAGTGCAAAACACTGAGCCCACTTGAGTACACGGGCCAAGCGGTGCCTTGTTAAGGCTCCCAAGTCCTTTCTCTTCCACATAACAGGTAGCAACTCATAAATTTAGGTTGTAAAATGTGTCGGCGGGGCTTATATTGTGATGCCCTCTGTAATAACTTTCCAGCATGCCCGGGTTGTTTATGTATAATAGGATTGTGTGTGTGTGTGTGTGCAGTGCCTTTAAAAATACAGTATGCAGCAGCAGAGTAAAGCAGTATTGATTAGGATTATTTGAGAGTAGCAAACAAGACAGCAAACGTCTGAGACCTGAATGAAAGACAGAGACAAGGAGAGGAAGACCACCGTAACATAACTGCACGTAGTTTGTGCTTAGAAACTTGACAGACTGGGACACACAGAAAGCTGAAAGTAAATCACAGCTTCCACCTCCTGAATTTCTGCCCGTCTCTCTGATTTCCTGGTTTATAGTGCTGAATCCCTTTGCTCTGCAGAGCATGGCATAAGGTGGAATGCCTCAGGCCTTCCTTTCTAATCGTGACCCCCTCAGCCTGTGCTTGTGTTGTTTCACTGGAATAGAGCCCTGTCTCTCACATCATTCTCACATACATCAAACTCCATATGTTTACATCATGTTAGAAAAAGTCAATTTATTGTATTAGTTTGACTAAAACTGGACTTTTAAAATTCAAGTAAACGTGTTGATTTCTGAAAGTCAGACTAACACATCTAGATAATGCAACTGGGGATTGATTTACTCTTGAATGTATACACCTCAATTGGCCCTA
>JAQFJA010000005.1:15901864-15914242 GCA_029874485.1 Naso brachycentron
GAGAGCACAGAGTCACCAGGTGTTGTTCAGCAACTTCACTTTGTTGTCAAGCATTAACAAGAGTATTGAAGGTCACAGGATGTAGTGGTAATAGTTTCTGAAATAAAAACTGAAGACAAAACTACATGAACATCACCACTCTTATATATCTACTTGCTCTTTACAAAGAATAAGCAAAGTTCACTATTATTCTACTAATCAACTATAAAACACACAATTCCCATCAAATGCAGTGCAAATAATTTAGGCGTCTTCTCTCATGCAACAAACTACAGCCACCACATAAACTACTAGCATAATTAGCTTGCTAACAAAAGACTGTGTAATTAGCATTCACGTCAAGCCTCCTTAGCCACAGGTAAGTATAGTAAGTATAATCACCACGCACCAACAAACTGAAAACAGCACAGGAAGCATGCTGCAACCATAGCTATAGCTATTTAAAGATATTAAACACGACGTTACGTCGCCTCTGACTGCTGTACATGTGACCTCAGTTATGAAAAAGTAAACACACAGTGTGCTGAGGTCTCTCTGAAACAATGTTATAACGTGCGCATCACACGTATATAATGAATGTAACTAACTTAACGGTCAAACACATGAAAGACAAGTTAAACCACACAGTCTCTGTAATGTGAAGAATTCCCATCACATTAGTCACTCAGTAAAAAACAATCTTCAGTCCAAATCAACTCAGTGCATTTTGTAAACAGCAGTGAGTCTGCCACTTGGTCATTACGTTATTATTAAGGTGTTAGTTAGCTAAAGCAAGCATGAGAGGAGCCTGTCAGGAGTAAGGACAGCCTCACAGTCAAAGGTTGGCGTGACAAACTTCATTGTTTGTACCTTTTGAAAAAATTTAAGGATCTTTTAGGGTTCAATGTTTTCTTGTATGTTGCTCAATGCATGAGTTACGCCATGAATTAATCAGCCCACCTTAAATGCCAATGTGACAACTTGATTAAAGGATTTAAGAGGATTGATTTGTCACATACCATAGTGAAATGTCTGAACTTCACCCATAATTAATTTGCTTTTGTTTTCTTGGGTTATGACATATACTTGAGTAGGCTAATGATCTTCAAACACATTGGCTAAAAAGACAAGCATGAATTTCTTCTTGTTTATGAGGTTAAATTTTTTTTCACCTCGGGAAAAAAAGTCACGCAGTGCCGTTCTGGTGTGCCCCGGCAGCATTACACGTATGATTTTAACCCAGACGGCCCAAAACTATCATGAGAGCTTATGCTTGGGACAGCCTAACCATTATTGTTGCTAGGCAGCTGTTGGCGTCTGCTACAGTAATGGAAAATCCTTCTTGACAAATCTGGGCCACTCCTGTCTCCAGGACAGCATTGCCAAGGGATAGCCAGCGTCGGTCACCTGAGATTTCCTCCAACCCCAACATGTGCAACCTGAGCCAGGGCCCAGGGATTGTGTCATGGACAACGTCTCCCAGTAGGCCCCACTCAGTTGGACCGCCACTACAATGGAACAATACCGCAACAGAGGGTGTCAGACTAAGCAGCTGTCACAGCAAGAGGAGATCTGACACAGATTTCTTTTTCATGTATGAGGAATCGTGGCAGACATATTTAGTTCTTACAAATTGTACCAAGGCTTTCCTTTTTGGCAGTTTCAGATTAAGCACGTAGCATGCTCCTTTGATATTTCCTAGAACCTTTTAAGCTATCACTACATCCATTTTAAAAGCAGAGACAGTTTGTCAAACTAATCAGTTATTTGTATGTTTGAGGAATCTTTAGTTGTGCTAGTGGTGAAGGATGGCTGACTGTGGTTCCTGAGGGATCTGACACCTGGGTCAGCAGGGGTGTTTGCCTGTTGCCACTGTATTGTTTTTGTGACCCTGATGGGGCCAGGGTGTAAGGGGATAAGGGATTGGTTTGCTCTCCCTCTGAGTGGACACTGGGCTATCCATAGCCTTGGTTCTGTACGGACTGCTGAGAGGCTGCAATGTGATCCCCATTTGCTGGACATTTAGATCCCATAGGTGCATGTAGACAGTTGCCTTCTGCAGTCAGAATGGTGACCTTTATAGTGGCCATTCAGGTTGGGTTTAGAATGAGATCTAAGAGGCATGAAACTAATCATTTTTAATCTGACAAGGAAGGGTTATAATTAATGCTGCTGCTTATTAATGCTAATAAGACAGAGATTCTAATCTATGATCAAATTCAAACTTCCAAATCACAAATAGTCTAGGTTTTCTGTCCCATTCAATAACTTCACATTGCAGAAATCTTGGTGTCATTTTTGATCAACACCTCAGCTTAGATATTCATGTTAAACCAATGGTTCAGTCTAGCTTTCATCACCTCAGAAAAATCTCAAAAAATTTGATCATTTATATCTCACAAAATTCTGGAAATCATCACTCATGCCTTCACAATCAGTCCTTTAGTGCACTTTCACACCTAATATTCCGCTTCTGGTCCACTTCCCTGGTGCACACCAAATGCTAAAATGGTAAGGTTTTTTTGTTTGTTTTTTTCTTTTCCTTTTTTTTCGCTCCGGTCCAAATCAGTTGATGACATGCTCAAGTGAACCAAAATTCAGCTGCACCTCACTCACTGGCTCGATAAAGTTAAAAAGTTAAAAGAAAAGAAAAAAAAAATGGGTCAGATGTATCTGGGGTGGGAGCAATATTGCAGACCGTGATCTGCTCTCCAACTGATTGCCATGTGGGCAAACTCTGGGAATGTAAAAAAAGACAGGCAGGTGCTGGTCATTGGATATTACATTGTTTCCTTCTCCACGTTTGTCCATGTTACTAATGCTGGCATGTTGTTGTCGTGACAGAGGAAATGCTTGCTTCCTCATTCCATAATGCATGCAGCTGCCTATGGGAGCTGGGCTAGTGCAAAAATGCGCAGTGCTTTCTGCAGTTACATGGACTAGGTTGGACCAGGTTGGTCAAGTTCTCACCGAAGCGTACCAAGACCACCTCTTCTATCAGGTCTGTGTCCACTTGTTTGGTCCACTTTTGGTGCGCACCCCAATACAACTGCTGCATTTACACCTACACAAACCAACCCCGCTATCTGGGGGAAACACACTCAAGTTCGTTTTAACTGAACTAAATAAGGCTGGTGTGAAAGCGCTCTTAGATTACGACAATTCCCTGCTCTCAGGTATCAGCAAAAAATCCTTATCCCACCTCCAACTAATCAAAAACTATGCTGCCAGGATTTTAACTCAAGCAAGGAAAAACGACCATATCACACCGATCCTGTCCTCAGTACACTGGTTACCTGTTGCTTTTAGAATTGATTTTAAAATTGTATTAATTACCTATAATGCCCTGAGAGGCCTTGCCCCATGTTATCTTTCTGATTTTGTTAGTGCCCTGTATTCCTTCTTGCACCCTCAGATCCTCAGAGGCATCATATACTGGTCACTTTGAGGTCCACACTGATTCACAAAGGTGACTGACCTTTGCAGTCAGGGCTCCGAGGCTCTGGAATAACCTTTGTGTGGAGATCAGGGCTGCAGACTGTTGCACTTTTTAACTCACTTTCAAAAACCCACTTTTGTAAAACTGTCTTTCTTTGATTTTATGGTTTTATTTTTATTCTTACTTTTTTAAGTTGTATTTTCTGTTGAGTAGCATAGGTCATACTTCCACTTGTGTTTTCATGTGTTGTAAAGTACTTTGTAACTGCATTTTGAAAAATGCTCTTATTTGGTTAACAAGAAATACGTTGTGGTTGTCTAATTCATTTTCACCGTCTGTATCTGTGTTGCAGTGAACAGAGTAGAAATACTTTTCACTGCATCGTCACATTCTGTAAGAGTCTCATTCTGTCAGAGTCTCATTCTCTGAGACCTTGTTTTAGAAACATCGTCTCCTTATCCATCACCTTCTTTGACTTCAGTTAAAAAAAAAAAACAAAACAACTTTTTGTATTAGTTGTATAACTACAGCATTGTACAGCACAAAGAACATTGCCATGTTTCTGTTTGTCTCCCAGGTAACGGACAATGCTCCCCGGGCGAGGATAACTCGAAGATGTTGGCGTGTATGTCAACACCTAATGGACAGACAGTTCTTCAGGGTCCTAATTCCCCCAGTGGTGAGTGTTCAGTCAAAAGCTACACATTTCTGCAGTCTGCAGAGAGCAGACACAGATACACACACACACACACACAGATTTTTTTTCCATTTCAACCACAAAAATGGAATAAATACTGTAAATACTTCATTACATCAGTTAATTCTGATCTTCACAATTTGTACTTGCAACACTTTCAATGTAAAAGGCCTTCCAGGGAAGGATTACTGTATTTCCAAAGAACAGCCTTTGTGCAATAGAAAGAGGATGTGTTGAGACTGGGTTTGTTGCATTCACAATTAAAGCTCATAACGTTTTTAATTTGCAGCTTATCATCAAGTATAGGCCAGTGCCTTACAAGGTCTCTTATCACCATTGCTGCATGAGTATGTGTGTGAATGAGTGATTGAGGGGTAAACTGCAAAGTTCTTTGCATACATTTACTTCGAAAATTAAGTCCAAGTGCCAAACTTAAAACCTAAAGTCAAACTTGACGTAAAGACCTGTCTTAAATTTTAAAAAGAGAGAGAGAGAGAGAGAATTTACAATAGTAAATGCTCTTGTACTGAAATGTTTCATTGCACCTTACAACATGTCACTACTATGCTGGTACTATACTGCACTTACACAGAAGTGTTACTTTGTTCTTCTCAGTCTGTTGACCTGATGTCTCAGATTAGCTCTAGCAACGTCACTGTGAAGCAGCAAAGTTGAAAAAGGGGAAGTTAAGAAAGCAAAAGGCAGCTGTGTAAGAAAAAGGGCAGCATGGTTCCCACAAGTGTCGAGGTACAAGGAGCCGAGGTGAGAGATGCTTTTCACAGGGAAATCCTCTTCACCAATAAGAGCTGTTGTCATCCTGGAAGTTGCCTAACATGATTTGCTATTTGAGGTTTTGTTACCAAAGAAAGGTTACATTACATCATAGGCTTGAAGCACTGTCAAATTTAAGCCAAACACTTTTACTTGCAAGCTTAAAAACAAATTGCACAACTGTGTTCTTGGTTTTGTGCACTCTGTCTGGTCATGAAAAAAAAGTAGAGTCACACTCTTTGGACTAGGTGACATTTTCGTAGTAAGAGTAACATAATCACTTCTTCATAATGATGAATTCCTGACAATCAACCTCTTAGTCTTTTGTGATCTTCTAAGAATTATACTTAACTCAAATGAATTGCAGACTCTACAGCACTGTATCCAAGCAAACGGGCAATGCATAAAATTTAATTTTTGGTTATTTTCATTGCGTCCTTTGTCATTGCAACTGTTCATCAAAAATGTATCCTCTCTGGACCACTCTGCGTATTACACTCTGCCATATTGGAGAGACAGATGTAAAGATGCAAGGAGCTGAATAGCAAGGACGTTCAGGTCTGCTCTGTGTTGCCAGGATACAGCTGTCAAAGACAAGGCTCAATCGGAACGTGGGTATTGGGATAAGGGTTTTGTCTGTACAAACTGTGGCGTTGTAGTGTACAGTATCAGTTTAAAGAATGCAGTCGCCTTGTGGAGATTTCTTTAATAGAATAAATGTTGCCTGAAGTTCCGAAGCCTGAGGGGACAGTTGAAAGATGCAGTCAGGTAGGAGGCTTTAGTAAAACAACCTTATGTGCTCACACTGTGATTATTCATCTAGCAAATCCCAAAACAGGATCATCAGGATTAGTAAGTTTTGCTTGGAAAGTGTCCAGACACTTCCATTTTAACCCATTAACAAGAGCTATAGCTGATTTTCTGAGAGAGAGGCTCCCATTTTCAAGCTCAGCTCATTCCTAGTATGACTGAGAGTCACGAGTTTGTTTCAGTGGACTGTTAAAAGGACATAAAGCAAACAACAACAGCATCAAAATCTCTATGTAAAGCATGCAAATGGTTTTCATATTGTCACATATAACAGAAATAGAAAGACTAAACAAAACAAGCACAATTAGCTGCAAAAGTTGCCAAACTACAGTCTGCTTGATCTGCATGCCTGCTGTAAAATGTTAAATTTTATTGTATATATATTCTTTGTATGTAAGTGGGTGGCAGTGAGCCAAATTCCAAGGCAAAGGAACTGTTTTCTCTCAGAAGACAAAACTGAAGCTGTTTCACAGTACTTTCTGTTGGAGCTGTGTGTTTTTAAAAGGATTCAAGTCTTGATCAAGCATTTCACATCTAATTTAAACTGTCATCATGTGTTTTTTACAGCATAAAACTGTAAAGTAATTACTAGCCAGTTATAAATGTTACATCCCTGTTGCCCGAAACAGGCTAGAGGATCATGTTCAATATGTTGAAACAGGTTTTCTAGTGGGCTTAAATGTATACACGATGTGCAATCCAAGTGATTATTGGGAAAAGACTGCAGATGTGTTAAAGTAGACCCCCCGCCATACACACACACAAACACACACAGAAACTCACACACACACACACACACGGTTGTACACATTTTCCCTTGTCGTCCAGCCAACCTCCCATGCCTTGTCAGGTGTAAGCCACAGGGCCCCTGGCACTCCCTTTCTCCCCAGGGACAGCCAGGAACCAGACCAGCCTGTTTCTTACTCCTTCTCTCTTTCTCTCTCTGCGTCTTTCTCTCTCTTTCTTGTCTGTCAGTCCATCCTTATCCTGCCTTTAAATTGAGTTACTAAGTTACCAGGATGCCCCCTCCAAATGTCCATTTAATTCATACTAAAATGTGTTTTCCTTATGTGTATGTCCCCAAAGATGTCAGATCTTGGTTGTACTGACTTGTATCTGTGCAAACTTGGTCACTAGACAGATGTTTATACATTCTTCTACTAAATCTAATGTTCAACCCGACTCCAGGCAAGCCAGGTTTGTTACAACACTGCCAGATAACAAGCTATCAAACAACATAAATAAATAATAGCAATAAATTAAAGATGCTAACCACACTTAACATGAGTTTGCTTCGCTGCAGACTTCCATGTGGGTCTAGGTCTGACTGAGGCTCAGACATGTACGGCTAAAGTGGGGGTCGGGGACCCCCCGGGGTTGTGAGATACAGAAGCGGGGGTTGTAGGATGTCTTCTAAAATAACACACATTTTTAAAATAATCTAAAATTGCATAATATACAAATTATTGTGTAAATTCTGGTTATATTCTTTCTTAAATTACTTTAAAATAATATTGTGGCTGTTTGACTGTTGTTCTTTTGTGCTGTATTGATGTCCGTATCTGCATAGGCTAATACTGCAGGTGCGCAGCTGTGCACAACGTTGTATGCAACCTCCAGGATCGATGGGGGTCCCCAGTCTCTGGCACTGTTCTTTTGGGGGTTGCGGGCTGCCCTTGGGAAGCCCCGATCTACACTTATGTTGACCATCTCAGTGCGCACAGCTCTTCCACCAGTTAAAGTAGCAGCTGTTGTGGTTGAGGCACAGGGCAGTGAAACCACAGTTTTTCAATGAAGGCAAATAAGTTAGCGATGCACAATATAATCAGCATGATACGGATATCAGCAGATGATAGCTTATAAAGTTAATTACCAGTATTGGCAGATATAAAAATTTCTGCTGATATATGGCCGATATATCAGTTGTAAATACAGGGGAACACAGGAGGATTAATTTTACTTTGTAAGTACGAGCTCCATAGAGAGGGGTGCATTTTTATTTTATGCACTACAGAGTTTATTTTATACACTACACTTTCAGTTTTTTATTACTAAATGTCTATATTTAAAAAATAATACATTACATACATATGTTGTTTATGGTAGAATCAAATGTTGTCATGTTCTATGTCTATTTCAACAACAAAGAGACACATTAAGAGTAAAGCATAATTCTAGTAGAGGAGAGACTTGGTGTTCTTTACAATGAAATAAAAACGTGTGTATTGGTATCGGCTTAAATGAGTCTGGAAATATCGGCGTACTGAATATATGCAAAAATCCAATATCTTACATCCCGTCAATGAGTAGAAGTGCTTTCTGTTCATTTTTAATTTAATTTTTATGTAGGAAAACCCCTGTACACCAGTATGAATCACAGCAGAGTAGTACCTACTCTAAAACATGTCTCGCAAGGGATTTTCATCATTTCACACAGCTATCCCACAGAAACAACCCGGCTAATCTCTAGCATTTTACAGTTTAGGCCTAATTCAAATTAACAGACGTTACAAATTTTAGTGTAACCTTTTCAAACAAGCCATGCTTCTCAGGGCTGATGTGGGCTGCATAACTACTGTTGAAAGCATTTTGTTACTATATGAGACCTCGAGTGGTGTGTTACATTACGGCGTTGGCTTTTGTTTTACAGAACTGACAATTAAGCAAGAGGAAGAACCAGCGGAGGAGGCTGACAACAGAAGCCCAGCACTCAAAGAAATAGGCCAAACCGGGGAGGAAGAGGCAGCATTGGAGGAATCAATGACTGGTAGCCCAAACATCGAACAGGATGGATTATCCGGACCAAATGTCACAGCTGAGGCAGGAAGTCGGCAACCAAATGGTACTGATGAGTTTCCACACTCCATTAAAAGTGTGTCATGCTTTGTAGAAGCTATTTGGTATAATTCCAACAGTTTATTATGAACAACTTTGTGCATTAATAATCCATACCAGATTTTTCTAATGCTTCAAACCAGGGCGGTGTGTTCATTTCCCATTCTTCAGAGTGAGTCAGAAATCATTTGTTTTCCTGGGTGTGGACTGCTTTCTGTTTATTTTTTGTATGTTTTGTTGAAAGACTATAGCTTAGACTTGGAATTATTATCAGGGAAAAAATATCCTTGGAATCCCCCGCAACCTGTTCCAACTGACGCCATGACTGCTTTGGTTGTCACAGTGTTAGGATCATATTTCTATTTTCCAACCGGCTGCAGATGAAAAGATTCTCCATTAGAACAGAAACTAGTGGTGGTGAGTCGCAGTAAAATTTAGAACTGTATTGGAAAACATCCTACTGCATAATCTATGATCCACCACTCACTAGAGACACAAGCGCTGCCGTCAAATCTCACAGCTCATGCAGTTTTTTCGTCGAGAATTGTGTGTATTTATCTCTTAAGTATCACTAAGACAAACATAGGTTGAGTTAATTAGCTCTCTAGTTTTTGTAATTTGAGTTTAAGTTAGACAAACTGGATTCATTTTTCACAGAACCGTGAAGTTTTTATAGGTATTGGGAATGGGACGATTATCATATTTATTGTTAATCATGATAAAAACACTCAATAATTTAATTGTAGTGAATTTCAGTTAATCACATAATTGTCACAGTCATGAATTAAAGTGTCTTCAATGAATAAGCTAATGTAATCAGTTTAATTCAAAAAAGAGTGTTTTTGTTTGTTTGTTTTTTGTCTTGTAACTGTTGTCCAGGAAAACACGACTACCAACACTGAGCTAACAGAAATGAGTTTTTATTTTTATACTATGCAAGGTAGGGGAAATAAATAGTGGTTGAATTAAACAGTTGTTATGTTTCTTGCGTGCACAATAATTCAAGGAGCCATAAATTATTTGCTCAGTGGTTTGTGCGCATAGGAAGCCAAAGTCAGCTGTCTGTTCTGAGGCAGAGAGGACAAATGAGTTCAGTTAGAGACAAAAGAAAAATGTCTGCAGAGATACTTTCTAAAAAAATCTTCCCAAATGAGTGTGGTAAAGACTTCCTCTGCCTGCCCCGCTCAGGTGACAGGCCGTTCCAGTGCAACCAGTGTGGCGTTTCGTTCACCCAGAAAGGAAACCTGCTGCGACACGTAAAGCTACACACAGGCGAAAAACCCTTCAAGTGCCCCTTCTGCAGCTACGCCTGCCGGCGGCGCGATGCCCTCACCGGTCATTTGCGCACTCATGCTGGTAAGACTCCTCCTCGCTCTCTTCTCTTCCTTTTTTACTCATCCTCCTCTCTTACCCAGAAGAGGCTTTCTTTCATCAGAAGTGCTTCAGCGGGAGAGTTTACTGTATGCATTTTAAGAGATTCTTCACCATTTACATAATGCAGGAGCCTTGAAAAATGATCTCAAGACTTCTGAAAGCCAAATAGTGTTTGTATACACATGCTTTACAGAGAATATAAGAAGCCCTGTATGGCTTAGCATGATGCAGGCCTTTGTGACGAGCATAATTCTCACATTTTTATCCATCTCCAGGCTTTTCAAATGCGTCTTAAATGTTCCACCGAGATATTTTTTTTTCTTCTAAAGCTTTGTGCACCTAGTGCAAGAGTTAGCAGAAATGCAGTAGCCACATTAGCGGTACACACTGGTTGGTAACTCTCTGTCTCGCATTGTTGTTAGATAGACATAAGGAGGTTTTTTTGTGAGTTATAGACTGCACTGTGAGTGCTTTGTGGTTAGGTACCAAGGCCATGCTTTTCTCAGTTGCTTGGCACACCAAGGAGGAAGCTATCTGTCTGTTAAAACACATGGGGGAGTGCTGGCTGTGTCTCTCAACTGTAACCCACTTTCTGTCAGAGAGGATGTGCCTGCCCCTCTTTTACTCCTTTGAAATCAAGGTCAGACAATACCGTCATTTCTGTCTGTGATGCCCCATGGGGGTTACTCATTCATACTTCTCTTTTTAGCCAAAGGTAATGTGTGTGTTTTGGTGTGCTTTCACGTCTGCGTGCCACTGTAAAGTGTTTGCATGCTTACAAGCTGTGCCGCTTGTTTCTTAGATTATTCTTGCATGCATGTCTAACATTCTTATCTATTCCTCCACATCTGTCTTCCACTATCAGCCATGACCATCCTCTTTTCACTTCCTTTATTGTTGTGGTAAATTTGTTTATCACATCCCCCAACCCTATTTTTACCCTTTAAAATAATAATTAGTGAGTTAGGGGTGCACAGAGTCATCATTATCTATATCTGTTTAACCCAAAAATTATCTGTATCTGTATTTGGATATAAAACCTGGAGCTCACCATCAAAACTATCCAGAATTGGAGTCTCACAGATGATCCAAGACATCACAAAAAACTTGATTTATTAAGGGTCATAAGGAATAATCACATTCACATTCATTACTTCAGTTGTATAGCATTCAAGAATCTTAGTAGGAAAAGTCATAAACATTCAAGTTACATCATACTTTAAATAAAAGATGAACAACAACAATTAAACAACCATAATTGATAAAATTCCTCCGTTGACACATGAGGATTAACCACAAGAAGATCAAGAGGACTAAAATCAAAAAGTCCTCAACAAGTTTCAATATGTGGTTACATTCAATTCTGCTTAGATGGTAGTTTCCTTAATTCGGCAATTTTTCTATGGCAGTTCATAATTGCAGTGTACAGTTGGCTAAAGGAGCAAACGCTAACAGCATGCTAACTGTTGCTAGCAGGAAGTACTGCAGAGCCAGTATCAGAGGTTGTGTTAGACTGTCTGATTGTCCTTCATTTTGATGGACAGGGGAGAAAAATATCTGTCATAATCAATTAATATCTGTCATTGTAATTTTATTTTTTTAAATGTTAGGGATTAATAGTTTTCATTTATTAATTTTTATTTAAATAAAATAAACATACCAACCTATAGATTAAGCATTTAAGCCTTCATTGCAGAATAATGATGAGAATATTCAAGAATAAAAAAAATTGAGCTAATCTCATTATGCATGCCTTTCCAAATTCACATTCGAATGCGGGCACCTTCCTTCCTCAGGCAACTTAACAGGAAATATTACGAATCTGGTGTTGCCAAGTTGTGCTGTCATGCCATTCTACAGGGATGCTGCAGATCTAGCAGCTCTGGCTTCCCCGCTAGGAAGAACAGGTGTGGCCAAAAAAGGGGTGTACAGCATTGAAAGTGAGTTTGAGCAAGGGGAAAAAATATAAGATGAGAATGAGAAATATGAAGAGTGGCAGAACAAAAGTGTGCTGGATTGTGCTGCTATCCAGAGGCCGGGTAAAATATTGTAATTGGAGGCACAGTTGATTTGTGAGAAGATAATGCAAGAAAGGCAGCGCTAGAAGGGCAAAGGATTTCACATTCATGAGAGAGAAGGTTTAAATTCAAGCAAGTTCCCGTTTATTAGCCAAATGCAATCAGTCAAGCGAGTCTGAGTGCACAATGTGGAGCATTTACATGAATAAGAATAGGGGCTGGAAAGTGGATTCTTCAGGTCCTTCCAACATCTGTGCAAGATCATGTGTGGGTGGTGATATAAATATCAAAAAGTATATGAAGTCCATGTTGTGTGTGCGTGTCTGTGTGAGCGAGTGTGTCTGTGTTAGACACGAAGAGTGAGGGAGTGATGCCTGTTTGAATGCAGCCTACTCCACTGTTTTACTTTGATGACTGGAAAGCAGCAAAGAAAATTATTTCCATCATGACGTTTC
>JAQFJA010000005.1:15914342-15926313 GCA_029874485.1 Naso brachycentron
CATTTAGAAGTTGCACTCTTTCACTACTCGGAATGAATATTACTGAGATGATCCCGCAGGTTCTTCCACCCACTATGAAATAATACCGAAACCTTTTGTTATTAGCCGCCACTTTATGTATCTGTTCATATCTTGAAAAAAAAAAAAAAAAAAAATACACAGGTCTAGTCATAATAACACTAGTTTCGAGCTTTGCCAATACAATGTCATTCATTGACCACAAGAGTTCTGAATGACAAATACAGCAGAAAACCTACAATCATTCCACTAAAAAAGTGCCTATTGATGCAAGATTGGCCATGTCATTCCGTAACAAGTGGATTTTATTTCACTCACACAAATCAAAGATGTATTCAATGGAAGAAAATGTGACATTTACAGATAAAGAAATATCAGTTCTGAATAAGTTGTCTTCCACAGAGAATTACAAAAAAACTCATCATCCCTGTGAAAGAGAGAGTTTTGGTGTTCACGTGTGAACTATCACTTACTTCTGAATGTGTGTGTACGTGCATGTGCATGTGTGTCTACGTGTGTTACACCCCCCCACCTTACCTCAGACTGAAACATGTTTGGTTTCTCTGTTCTCACAGTGACAAGAGCACAGGATCATCACACATCTTCTTCTAGTAATAGCTGTCACCATTATGCCAGTGAACGTCTTACTACATCGCACTGCTAATGATGGTGTCTGGGTCACATTCATATGCTTGTGTGGCCTCCAGTTCACTCACTCAGTCCCTTTATGAGTCATTACGGTAGTTTAGAAAATGCTCTGAATACTCTGTCACAGGGTATCACAGGACACACACACATCTATTTCCTCCGCAGTGTCTGTCTGCGGAGGATTTTCTTCTTTTTTTTTTGCAGTATGTTGCAACTACATATTTACTAGGGCTGTCAAACGATTATTTTTATCTCGATTAGTCACAAAATTTCTAATCAACCGCAATTAATTGCATTTTTTATTGCTTGTTTAAAATTCTGTTATTTTGCATTTTGCAACAGTGTTGAGTCCATATTAAAAATTTAAAGCAATCCTTACCGATGTAACCGTAATGCTTTAATGTTACTGCACGCACAGTAGCCTGGAACTCAGGAGAGAGGCAAATATCAAAAAGAAAAAATGAGCCATTCAGAAGCGTATTGTGGTCTTCCTTCTGTCAGTAGGAAGCAGGAAACCGCTACAGCGGCTTGACTAAGGTTGTGTTAAAGGGACAAAATAGAAGCATGCGCTTAACGCGATTAAAAAATAAAAACGTGTTAAGCATGGCCTTTCAGTCGATCGCGATTAACGTGTAAACGCTGACAGCCCTAATATTTACACAATTTTTGCTCAATTTTCATCTCAGTACGGTAACTTCTAATGTTTTACCAGCAGCCTCTGTAGTTATTGGCCCATGTCAACTATAGGTCATCTTGTATTTTTAAAATCCTTCAGTCACTGTTAAATTTAACCCTACCTAGTGGTTAATAATGTCTTTCAACGATTGCAGTCACACCTTGACTGAGATACTGTAGATATAAAGTGTTTGTCTTTATCTTTCCACTTGTCTAGGTGGGAAGGAATTGAATAAAGTAGAAGTGGCACAATGAATCACACAACACCTCCATAGCAGTGTAATATTGGAGTTAGTTTCCTACCCCCACCATGGGATGCATGATCAACTCCGCTATTCACTCATGCTACGCAGCAGCAGTGGGAGTTGGCAGTATGTCTTAAGACCAAAGCATCTACCTTTTCGCCCACTGCTACTTTCTGTCTGGTAACAGTTGTGTGGAATCCTCACACTAGTAGTGGAACAGCCATGATCTCAGAGGCTGGTTTGTTTTTACTACTGACTGCTCACAGTATTAGCTACTACTCACCACCCGAACACCGCAGCAGGTTGCACTATTGCATTGGATGCTACCCACTCTCTCTGCCAGCACAGCACTGAATGAAGTTAATATTTTCTTCTTTGAATGTCTTTGCTTTTAGTGGGCAAACCACACAAGTGTAATTACTGTGGGCGGAGCTATAAACAACGCACTTCTCTGGAGGAACATAAAGAGCGCTGCCATAGTTACCTGCAGGGTATCAGCCTGGATCCGACTGCCAACACTGGCCCGTACGCAGGTAAATAATTTGACTAAAACTGAAACCATAAAAAACGTGGCCTAATGTATGATGGAAACAGTTATACAGTACAATGGAATTCTGTAGAACAGTTGGATTTCTCAGGAGACAATCAGTACTAACATAAACACTGCAGTGTTTGCTCATGTTAAATTTATTTATTGTATAATTTTAATAATAATGTTTTCATTATTATTATTGTTGTTGTTGTTGTTGTTGTTGAATAGCTAAATTCAAACAGGCTGATGAAACATACACTACTCCAATACTGTAGAAGGTTTTCTGGCTTTTTAATTTAATGTTGACTACAATGTATTTTTTAATGTGTTTATCTGTTTTTCAAATATTTGTACAACATTAGCACTGTTTGTATACTTAACTGCTGAAATAATTTATTTATACAATAATTCATTCTCTTAAAAGACAACTGATCAACATAAACAAAACTTCCCAATGAATGAGGAGGTTTATGGGGTATACATTTTTGGTAAATTTTAGGCCTTGTTTAAAATTGTCCTAAAATTCTGATTTCAGTTTCACATTTGAAGACACGTGATCTGTATGATTTACCATATTAATTTTCTGCATGTATGAGTCCTTCTCTTTAACCCCCAAATGTAATTTTGTCCTTTCTAACCTTCTTTTCAAATTCTCAAGGTGAGGTTCCTGCAGAGCCGAGGCCAGTGGCAGAGGCCAACACCATGGCAGCGTTTGATCGACCACCTGTTATTGAAAGACTGCAAAACAATGTGGGCAAGAGGAAGAGCACCACGCCCCAGAAATTTGTGGGTGGGTATTTCAGACATGACCAAGCAGTCAACGGCTTTCTCAGCTTGTGTCAGTGTCCATGAGGAGGGTTTTGATGTACGGTACTATGTGATAATTATTGTTGAGTTCAGCCTATGAAGCATTTGAGTGGATTTTTGCATGGAAGAAGTGTTACTTGTCCAAGCAGAAAATTATTTCAACTTATCAGTGACTTTGTGCATTCTTAGAACGCATTAATTATATTGTCATGTGTTGTACTTTGTTACTAATATTAATATTATGCCGATGTTACTCTTAAGCTGATTGAATTTAAAATGTTTTAAACTTACCTTTAATTTAGTTTTTTCTCTGCCTCCTTTATTTGAGTTTTTCCATTCTAATTGAATGTTGCGTCATATAATATTATATCATAATCACAAAATAGTCCTGCCCTATTTACAAGCACAGATTTTTTTTTTCTAAACTTGGCTTTATTTGCCACACTATTAGAAAAGGAGACTAAGCGAGCTAGAGCAAGCGGTTGACTGAGAGGCAAGGAAATGTTTTTCACTCTGTGGTTAGATACACCTGTACTTTGCCATTGCTCTTATCGAGAGAAAACAGCTCACCGCATCCCTGTTCAGGAGGGGTTAAAGAGTGCAGTTGTAGATGGATGGGGCTTTCCACCGATTAGACGCGCACACTTAGAACACCAAGTGCAAAATATGAAAAACAAGCCCTGAAATATCAGCACGGGCTTAACAGGCTGCAAAAGAAATTATGTGAAGTCAAGCCGTGCTCATATTTTGGCACATTGGTGTTTCTTTTTTATTTGGAGCTAAAAGCAAGCACGTAGTTCTCACGTAGTTCACTCCTGCTATTGTGCCTTTATTTCCAAGTTTGTTTTCTCTTAGTAAGGCTTGATATTATTTTAATGACATTCTCACCATAAAAAAAATCCCCGAACAATATCCTTAATTTGATTAAGGTCATTAGTTTAATGAGTCTTTCTCTTATTTTCATTTTCTAATGAACCAGCTTTTAGTTTTGTCATCATAAATACTCGCAGGCAACAGACTCATCCAAGATCGTCCTGTTAATACAGGTGCATGCTTCCCCGTTTGTTCAGCACAACCAACAAACACTTATTTTCTTTGGATAAAATCATCTTTTGGACTCTGACTCCCAAACAATTCCACACAATCATCACTCAAATCTAATTCTTCTTACAGAATAATACGGCCAATGTTAGATCAGATTAATCTTTGACTCAAGCTGTGCAGAAATAGTACATTAAAATAGAATGAATGCACTTGCAAAAAAAAAAGAAAGGAAGAAAAAGAAAATAATGCATAGCATGCAAATGTTGATCTGTTATTCAACTGTAAAATGTGCTTTGTAGGGCAACACGGCGGCTTAGTGGTTAGCACTGTTGCCTCATAGCAAGAAGGTCCTGAGTAAGGCTGTGTATTGGAGAGAATATAACAGTACAATACATATCACAACACAGGGGTTACAGTACAATATATTATGATATATTGCAATACCATAAGCAAGGTAGTATATTGCATTTTTTTTCCAATCTTATTTTCAGAAAACTGTAATAGTATTATGAACACACCACAATATCCATAAATCTAAGTTTTTTTAAAAAGGGTTTTTTTTGGGGCAATCAAAATATACTAATAATATTTGTGCAGTAGCCACAGGGGGTTTAAAAAAATAACAAAATGATCCACTGACATGAATCTATATTGTCATGAAACTATAAATTAAAAATTGATACAGTGTTTTTGAGAATGGATACAATACATGTTGATACTGCGATATCAATACATATTGATGTTTTCTTAAACCCCTAGTCCTGGATTCAAATCCAGGTCCTCTGCCTAACATGAAGAGGGTCCTGGGTTCGATACCTGGCTTGGGTAGACCTTTCTGTGTGGAGTTTGCATGTTCTTCCTGTGTCTTTGTGGGTTCCCATTGGGTACTCCGGCTTCCTCCCGCAGTCCAAAGACATGCAGGCTAATTGGTGACTCTAAATTGCCCGTAGGTGTGAATGTGTGTGTGAATGGTTGTTTGTCTCTACATGTCAGCTCTGTGATGAACTGGGGACTTGTCCAGGGTGAACCCCACCCTCGCCCATTGTTAGTAGGGCTTGGCTCCACCCCCCTGCAATCCTGCAAAAGATAAACGTTTACTGATAATTAATTAATTAATTAATTAATGTAAAATGTGCTTTATTTTGTTACATGAATAAGTTCCACACAGTCACAGTGTTACTCTGTTTCATGCAGGTGAAAAGATGATGCGCTACAGCTACCCAGACGTAGGCTACGAGATTGGCCTTAAGTATGAGAAGCAGGCAGACCTGTTGCCCACCCACATGATGGACCAGGCCATCAGCAATGCCATCACGTACCTGGGATCAGACAACCTTCGGCCCATGCTGCGACATCCAGGTCCCCCTCTCTCTGTGGCTGAGATGGTGCCCATGGTCAGCCCCCTCTTCCACCATGTCTTGCCACTGGGACAGCGAACAGAGCGTCCGTGTGACACGCTGCCTCCTCAGCTCCATGACCTCCCCAACCATCCCACCACAAATGGCCCCACTGCTTTACCTAGACAGGGCAAGCAGCTCCAGAAAGGCCAAGATGAATCTTCTAACAACAGTGGAATTGACTCTGCTGACTCAGCTCGCAGCAGCCCGCAAGAGAGGCATGGCAACCATGGGGGCAACCACCCTCCTGGCCTCAGGTCTCAAGCCAGTCCAGCTGTGGTGTATCCCAGTGAGCGGGTGGCAGAAGCATCACCCAGAAGTGGGGCAGAAATGGGGAGTGGGATTGTGCGAGTAGCCCCCCACAGGCCTTTGAGCCAGGAACGAGTGCGGGTGTTTGGACAAGAGGGCCAGGAGTTGCGGGCCTTCCAGTGTGAGCACTGTCGGGTGCTCTTCCTGGACCATGTCATGTACACCATTCACATAGGGTGCCATGGATACAGAGATCCGCTGGAGTGCAACATTTGTGGTCACCGCAGCAAAGACCGCTATGAGTTCTCCTCTCACATTGTGCGCGGTGAACACAACTTCCATTAAGAGGATGGGCAGGAGTTAAGGGAAAGGCAAAGAAGGGAAAGGAGCAATAGCCTGACATCCGTCCTTATTCCTAGACCTCTGAGACTGCACAGATGAATGGCACTGTAAACAAGTGTAGCACAATCATAGCATAGACTTCTTTTTAAGCTACTTATTGCAAATCTGAACAGTTGAACAATCATATGAAGGTATGGGCCAAAGACACATTTTCTACATATTAAATTAACATTAATGTAGAGGAAGGAAGGTAAGTGTATTTTTCTCTTTCAGAATGTTAATTCATCTCATAACAGAGCAGCTTTTAAACAACTTTGACTTTTGACTTTTTTTTCTTTTCTTTTTTTTTAAATTTTAGTCTCATTTTGAAATGTCTCTCCTTTTGTTCTTGTCCTGTTATTTTTCTTTTGTCCGAGGAAAATATTTCTGTCTTTTGATCTAATATTACAACAAGTTTCAGCCTTTTGTGCTCAGTGCACTGGATAAAATTCTGAAAATATGTTTCAGATTGACCAGATAGAATGTTACAAGTAATACTGATGACAGTGAAAGAATTCTGGTATCTGGTAGTCTTTAATTCAATTAAAATGTGTATTGCTATCCATAAATTCATGGATATGGAGCAGTATGGTATTAAACTGTCCCACATACTGTGGCATGTGCACAGTACACAAGTACAGTTTGGTCATATATATGTTTTTCTATATTGCATAATGCTTAAAGTTCCTATACAAAATGGTGTAATGCACATAACAGCATGATCATCTTGTGCTCTAGCTGCAAGCAACTTGATGTCCAGTAGGGCTTGTTTGCCAGTGCTGTGTTTGTCTTTGATATTTGCAGTTGTACAAATTTGAACAATCTATCATCCTCAGTATTTTGTTGTGCTTTAGCATTGCTGTGTATCAGAGTCCTGCGCCGGGTCAGGTAACTGACGGGTAATCCGTAACAAGGCTGTGTAATGGTTGAAAAAAATACACGTAATAAATTCATGGATAGAGGCACGGGTAAAAATGAACTACATGCGGGCTGGCAGCAGGTGAGAACAAAAATATATCTTTGTTTTTTTAGAATAAAACAAATTAAAAAGATGTGCAATATAAATCAGTATTATCCTGTCATAATTGCTTTTATTTTGAAAATCATTGACCTTGACCTCCTTAACAATTTCATCACTGATCTGACAGAGATGTAGCTAGCCACTAGCTGCTGCTAGTTCGTACTTCATTGCGTTACATCAAAATGGATGACATAAAGGCAGTAAAGAATAGCCAGTAAAGAATTCCAGCTTCTGGATAAAACATCACTTTGGTGTAGTAATGGAGCACTGTAAAGCGTAATTTTTAACCCTGAACATGCACTGAGCTTCGCATAGCAAGCTGAATCACTGTTGAGCTAGTATGATAAGAGACGACTGGGCAGTGAACGGGAGTACATCAGGATAAACGACGAGTACCACGCCGACTTCATCTCGTTCCACTTCAGTGTGACTGGCTGTAGCTGGTGTGGGTGCTCGTTTAATTACGGGTGCGGGTCGGGTCGCAGGGCTTTTTATTAGTGAGTATGGGTGGGTGCGGCGTAGCCTTAGACATGATAACGAGTAACAGGTCAGTTCTGGTACAGAGCTTTTGTGGGTATGGGCGGGTGTGGGTTTTAAAAAATGGACCTGTTGTATAAAACTACATCATTTCTATCAATAGCAACCATAGATTGCTGCCAATACTGTAGTAACTACAGTTTTGGGGGTGGGGGGGTTGATAGATGCGCAGATATCGCTAAATAGCAAGTGACTTCAAAAATGTCACGTACCATAAACGTAAATATGAACATCTCTAAATTATGCTACCCATAAAGAATTATCCTATCCACACACACAAACAAAAAAATACTTAGATATTAATATTACACAGGGCTACCTCATTTGTGATGTTGGTGAAGTTTACGCTGGAACTAAAGCTAATGCTAACTCTTTAAAAAGGCTACATAGCTTGCTAATAGCAGAAGCTGCCTCTTTACATCCACTTTGTAGGGTTCGGCTGATAAGATAGCCTTTGTTAAAAAAAAACTTGGAGTGATGATATAACAGATAATGAAGCTGTTTTTTCTCTGTCTTTGCTACACTACAGTAGTGGGACAGCTATGCTATTAGCCAAACCACGTGATTCTAGCTAGGAGACAGTTACACTTTCTAGACTTTGTCATTACTTTATTCGTTAAAATAAGACAATCTGAGTTTTCTACCACAATTGTAATCAAATTCAAATGTTAATTAACCAATTTAAGATAAATTTTAAAAAAGAACCATATTTAGAAAAACATGACCACAAGAAGCATCTGAAAGTGCCTCAGTAACTCCATTTTTAAATTAATGCTTGGAGTCCTTTATTAAATTACAAAATAATAGTAATAAAAACTGTCAAACACATTCATAAATCTGTAATCCTATCTCATAAAACTGCATTTGTTTCTTGTTTTTGAACTCGTTTCTCTCTGTAGTAATGATAGTTTGCTTTAATAAGGTAGAACATTTAATCATGAAGCAAAATCACATTTAGGCCTAAAGAAAAATTAAAAAGTACACAAAGTGTGACTTTCGGTAGTTAATTTTAGAACCATATTTTTGTCATCTTCTCTTCTCCTAACTGCTATGAATCCTCCAAATGAATTACTGTCCATTTGTTTGTGTCCCTGGTCGCACATGGGTTGAGTTGCTTGCAGTTTGAGCACACAGATTCCTGAATTTTGAGTGTCATCTCTTAAAACTAGTAGACACCATAAAAAATCTTGAGTTTGGTCATTTTTATTTTTATTTTTTCCCATTTTGATCACAAAATTTTAGAGGTCTTTCAAATACCTGGCTTGAGGATGGTGCTCTATTGCAATGAAACCAAAGGGATAAAGATGGCTAAAGATACAGCATGGGTTGCTCTTCTCTGATGTACCTCACTTCACGCTTTAGGCCTGTCTTTTTGATCAAATCCACTTGGTGATTTAGGCTGGACGGCTGTGTGTATATAGTATAAGTATTGTGCTTTTTTGGGGTCAGGCGGGGTCTGCATTATCAGTGCTATTTTCTTGCTCAGCTAGGTGCTTACATGTTTGGTTTAAATGTCATCTTTCATCCTGTTTGAATGTCATGACAAAGACAGGGAGGCATCACAGACTCTGCGTAGAAAGCTCTTTGTGAGCTGCTTTGTCCGTTGCGTCTTAAAATGTTTCGTAGCACTGCCTCATTTGTGGCTGAATGCCTACAGTTTATGGGATAAGAAGGGATTCTTGATCTGTATGGTGGACATTTGTTATGTTTATTTGCTACTGTAGTATTCAACCTGATCTCGTTCAAATCAGTCTGCTCTTCACAAACTCCATCTCAAGCACGCACACACACACACACACACACACACGCACACACATGCACACATGCACACATGCTAATGTCTTTCACGTTTCCTCTCTCTTTCTTTGAACCTTGTTCTTTGCATCCCATAATGTCACCACAATAAGGTATGGCGCTGCGCAGAGGGAATAGAGAACGAGACAGCTTAAAGGAGTTTGGTTTTTTGCACATTAGGCTTTATAATACGGCTGTTTACCATCATATATAATGTTCTACAGCAACATTATGACGAACGGTGCAGTCACAAGAGTTGGAGCTCATTGCTGACGAGAAATCTGCTGAATGTTTAGTGGTGTCCTCCCATGTACTGACACCAAAATACGAAGCTGAACAGCGATTAATAAGCCAGAAACAGCTGTTTGTTTGTCTCCTGAAATAGCTGAAAGAGCCGTCTCTGGGTTAGAAGCTGTTGTTCAAACCTTTGTGTTTTACTTTTGTAACCTGAGAGGACACCACTAAATATTTGGCGACTGTCTTGTCTTTTAAAACAAGCATTTTTCGACAGATTGTCAGATCACTTGATATGCTCCTAAGATCCGGTTTAGACTGCCCAAGTTTTCCATCAAAGGAAACACTTTTGGTGCGTTTTGGTCCTTTTTTTATTCAAATGACAACGGCCCCCGAAACCACAAACTTTTTTTTGGTTCCAGAGTGCAATCTTTTTAAACTGCAGACTTCTTTCCATCTGTGGAAACTGACAAACCGCGAAGCCTATGACAGCAGTGACTACGCTAATGCTAATGCTAATGCTAGTGCAAGTCAAAGCATTCTGCAATAGCCACTACCAAACTCTGATTAAACATTCCACAGTGAACCCAAAGCAAGTTTAATATGACGACAGTCTATTGAGATGAATTCAAGCGTTCATAGAATAATTTTAGAAGTCAAACTATGGCTGAGTTTCTTTAATTTGTGGCTCTGGTTAAAGCAAAGATACATTTTGCAGCAACAGGAAGTAAACAATTTCGGCAACTTCTGACAGTGTGTCATTACAAACTTAGACCGTCGACTAATGGCCTGGCATGGATACTACAGTGCTTTCAGTTGTTTATGTAAACGCAGATTTTTTTAAGATGCAAAGGAAAGACTTTTCCATTTTCAGTAGGGCTGTTCTCATCTAAATGTGGCCTAAACCTCCGTTGTTTTTAGCCCGTGGTGACGTCAGCAGGGAGCTCCAGCTCTTGTGACTGCAGCTTTCATCATGATAATGCTGTTGAAAAATGTATACAATTGTAAATGTCCTTATTATAAGGCTTAATGTGCAAAAAACCAAACCTCTCCTTTAGGCAGAAGGAAAAGTAAGAGGTGTTGTTACCACGTTGTACCAAAGGCCCCTACTAAAATGGCAGCGTTCCTAGTCACCACTCTGTTGACCTGATCTAACATTAAAAGCTCATGTATGCAAAATATTAAAGGCACGTAGGGGATTTTCACACTTTCACTTTCTAAATCTCGTCCATCATCCACTGCATCTTGAAGGATAACAGATATTGATCAGTAAGGCGAGTTGCAGCTGTTTCGTAGTTACTTTCTCACCCTGTGAAAGGACTCAGATGTGACTGTGCTTTGTGCAGTGGGCCATGCACTTTATGTCCTTATTTTCTAGTTACATTAAAGTGTAGGTAGACCGGAAAACAATAATTGAGAGAACACACACAAGAACAATCTCTGAGATGCACATTAGAAAGGAAAACTTGATGCAGGTTTTGCAATGCTGTCTGCAGAACATGTTATTTATTTTTTATTGTGATAGTTCTTACAAGAAGTTTGGTATTACTAGTTCTACTGTACACTGGTCAGCATACTAAACAGTCAGTTATTCTCTAAGGTTAAACTCAGTGATTTACTCTTCTATGTTCAATGTCTACTTGGTATCAAAAGGCAGCTTTTTCTCTGTTTACATGTTGCTTCTCTTATGCCCAACTGGTGCCCAGCTAGCATAAAAAACAAACTGTAAAGTATTGGCACTGGGAATTGTTTACACCTCGCATCTGTGATATTGACTATACATTCCTTTATTGTATTATATAATTCCTGTATATATTCATCATCTGAAGCCTTATCTGTTGAGACAGGGGTCCTTTTTAAATGATGCTACCCAGATTTTCTTTCTTCTTTCCCTTTAGAAGGAAAACATATAGACAGACCAGAACTATATTAAATTGAACTACGCATAATGTAAGACAGAATGTGACTAAATGTTATTTTCTCTTTTTTTTTTTTTTTTTTTCCATCCTCCAGTTAACATTTGGTAAGGGCATTGTTTTTTTTCCTTGTCTCATAGTGATGTTCTAACAAGGACAGCCTTATTGTACACAAATTCTTTAAATGAAGCAGCCATACGAACAAGAAAAGTACAAAAAAAAAGATCTTCTGTCAGCCCTGCTTGTGAGCGAGCAGTTTACTTGAAAATTAAAAATCATTGCTATCATTGCAAATTGTGGGGATGTTTTTGTAAATTTTGAAAACTGCGTGTGCTAAATGTCTATTTTTCTGCTGAAATGTTAATGCAACTAGTTTTGTGAACTACTGTGTGTTTTTTTTAAGTTTTAAAAAAAATGTTTACAAAAATGTAAAAGACTGGGTTCAGGTGAATTGTATTTTTTAAGAATATAGG
>JAQFJA010000005.1:15939989-15952767 GCA_029874485.1 Naso brachycentron
CCGCCCCCCCCCCCCCCCCCCCCCCCCCCCCCCCCCCCCCACCCTAATGCTAGGAAAAATGCTGCAAAAGTGCCCTCTTGGATGCCCCTATGGTACATAAAACACGATGAAGTATCTTCTAAGGTTCCCTTTAAGTGCAGAAAATCTGATAAAATGCCCTGTGGTGCCTTTCCAGTAGGCCTGGCCGATACAGCTGGAAAAACCTATCATGATAGTGAAGTTTCATTTCAGTTGAAATCGATTACTATTGATCATGTAGGTTGTGACTGACGACTTGTCGTGCATTCTAAGGGGTGGGAGCAGCCAGGGTGATAAAATGAGTAAATATCACAATATTTTTGACCAAATACATCGATACTGAAACAGTACTGTAAGGATGACTATTGGTAATTCCACAAAATATTAACCCAATGACATTTTTTGACAAATAATCATCATTAATGTGGATACGTGGGTAAAGGTAAATAAAAGAACAGCAAGAACAGCCTGGTAAGTTCAGAAAATCACATCACTTTACTGTAATGAAGCCTTCTCAACCAGGAAAAGACAACACTTATGCCATATCACAATATAGCCTAATGATAACCAAAATCTGTCACAATATCATATCGTGATACGGTACAATATCGATATATTGCCCAGCCCTACCTTCCAGTGCAGAAAACATAGTAAAGTGCCCACTATGGCGCCCTTCCAGTGGACAAAACGTGGTAAAATGCCTGATGACTTTTTGCAAGCTGGTGCCCCACCGCAAACAAGTGCCCTTTTCACTTTTTTCCTCTCTGCCCATCAAACATCCTGAGTCTGCCAGTGGGCGGGGTTATGTATGTGGCCGATGTTGACAAAGGACAATGACATGTAATTCCACCATGGTCCTTTATGTGTCTCCCGGTGTTTCAGTAGCTTTTGCAGCATGTTGCTTATTTCCCAGGAATAATCTCACTTAGCATAAAAGTAGAATAGAATCACCAAAAACATCAAGAAATGATTGAGGAAAAGTATAAGTTGGCTCTGACTAACTGGCAAAATCATTAGAACGGGACACGTATTTCAATCCTAAACTCCCTTCATCTCTGCAACATGTGGCTGGGACAGTTTATCATACTGAAGGTTTATCTAAGTGTGGGGGAGAAGTGCTGTGCTGCAGGGAGAGATTGCCTTTACTTGCACGGCACCAGCGGAGCAAAACAATGTGCCGCATGATAAAAAATTGCTTCATAACTCTCACATTGTGTGTCTGGCATCATTATGAGGCACAATAGCCTCTGGAGGGCCCCGACTTTTATTGGCGTGCCTCTTGCAGCAGCAAACTCTCATCCATTAAACAAATCAGGAGGTTATGTATTAGATTAGCTGTACAGAAGGCACCGGGGAACGCCTAGAAGAACACATGAAACCTCGTCTCATTCCCTCTCATAATCCCCTGGAATAAATTACCTAATTGACAGCATTACGGTGATACTGTCAGAAGGTGCCTCTTAAAGCGTAATGTATAATGAAAATACGCAACGTTGCTAAATTGCATTTTTGGTATTAAAAATGATAAACGGCAGCCATTGGGGGCATATTTAGAGCGAAGCCTCTCCACGTCGCCATGCTGCCAGATCTCATTTTTCCATATTTCTTAATAAATTTGCGGTGTCAGTGATATTAAAAGCTCATTTCTGCTGAGGAATATTTAATAAAGTGTCCGTGTGATAGGAAGCCAATGTCACACAGAGTCAGGAAACTAGTTGGTGGCAGCTTGGATCGCCCACCCCCCACCGTGTCACTCCCCTCGTCCTCTGACCTATGAGGTGACGCATGCACTGCCCCCCACTGGCAGAGGGTCAGCACTGCAGCGGAGGTTCACCATTTGCCCCTCACAGTTCAGTGCACTATTCATAGGCAACCAAGTTGAAAGAACAAAGCCTCTTGACTTTCTTCAAAGTGAAAACTGGCCGCATCCCATTTTGCTTAAAGTGTTGGGCACACATGGCTCAGGGAAGTTCAGCTCACTGTTCTTAGAGCTAAAAATGCACCAGGCCAGGCAGTGGGTGTGTGATTGCGTGATTGTCGAATGTGTGTGTGTGTGTGTGTGTGTGTGTGTATGTGTGTGTGGGCGAGCAGTATGCCTCCCTATTAGAAGCAAACAAAGACCTTGAAGGATTTCTGGGGAGGAGTGACCTGCTTATAGCTGCAAGTATGTTTATGGATTAGAGTAGTTTATTGCTCAGGCATACTTTGATGTCATGGAAAATTAAAAGGAAGGTAAACTGCCTCCTGAAGTCATAATAAAGATAACAGCCACTTTCAGAAGACCATAAATATCATGCTTTTGTCCGTTAAAGGGTCAGTATGGAGGATATAGGAGGATCTATTTGTAGAATACAGCAGAATGGAATATATATACCTAAATATATTTTCTCAAGTGTATATTTACCTGAAAAATAATAAGAATTTTGTTTTTATTGCCTAACCCTGCGTTCCAACAACTGCGTTGCAACAGTATGTACTCTGTGAGGGCAGCTGCAGTACATATTACAAGAAAAAAGCAATGGTATACCATTCAGAACCCACCCAAAGAATGAGCTTTATAGAGGAGTCCACCATGTTGCAACTCCATGTTTCTACAGTGGCCCTGAATGGACAAAGTTTCCCAGCCACCGTAGGTTCTGCTGCTTGGAGGGGGCGAGTAGGTGGAAGGATATAGTTGCATGAAATCTGCTTTTTCACTGTTATGCCATTAAATCCTTCATACTCAAATTTTGTAAGACCACACTTGCAGTTGATAGTGCCTGCTACATATTAAATCTAACACAAGAATCTATGGTGTTTCATCCTACATGGGTGTCTTAATTATGCAAATTTGTAGGAAAATGTACAATTATTTTACCCTAAACCAAAGTCAAGAAGTCTCTAACTGTAAAAAATGTTAAATTGAATGAATCTGAATAAGAAAGTGTTTATTGTGCTTTATTTCTTTCTATTTCTTTGATAAACCAAGCCTGACAAAACAATAAAAATCTATTTTATGCTTTTTCATACTCAGGTTGCACTCCCTCTCTCTCTCTGTCTCTCTCTCTCTGTGTGTGTGTGTGTGTGTGTGTGTGTGTGTGCGTGTGTTAGAATGAGTTGGAGAGAACTTTTGGTGACAGGAAAGTCAGGGTGCATTATTTCTGTCCAGATGTGGGGACATATTGTAACTGCAGGAGGCCCCTCACCCTTCTCCTAAAGCTCAAAAGTTTGCACAACAGCTGCTGCAGAAAGTTAATAACCTTTTGTCACATTGTTTTCTTTTATCTCAGTTACGTTTGTGCAGATGCAAACTAAATAGCTCAGGGAGCACAAAAAATATCAGTATCTAAACCTTCTGTTCGACTTTTATTTGTTCCATTTACATCTGAGCCGCCCCTGCGGAAATGATTACCCTGGATATGGAGAGATTCTTTCCCTCGACAGTAATGTACTCTGATAGCTGAGGGAAAATTGAAAAAATTTGCTTAAAATGAAGCATGAAAAAAGTTTCTGGGCCATAATTTTGCTCCAGAATGCCCTCTCCTCGTTGCCTGGTGACGTCCTATCACTGTCTTTTAAAATAAAGCAACTTTCGAGGAACATTTAGAGTCACGGGATCAGCCGCAAAATGAAATTTTAATCCACCATAAACCTGCCAATAGCGTAATTAAATTTATCGCTGTCACATCACTCCTAAAGCTCAGTGCTGACAGCTCAGTTCGAACATTAAACACCAACCCAGCATGAGATCAGACCTGGATAAGACCTTCAAAAGCGCATGAGACAGCCACCCATAGGTAATATTCAGCTCTATTTCACTCATTACACCCATAAATCCTTCTCGCAGCATTTATCTTCACTGCTTTCGGTGTGACAGGTGCAACGGAGCCGACGCACAAACTCATGGGGGGTTTTGGCATCTTGTGTCAGCCAATGGCAGCGCGCACGCAGTTGTGGCTGGCGGGGTTTCGGGTGATCGTCGGGCACCTGTGCCAATCACAGAGTTTGTGGGAGGAGTTCAGGGGCTCGGAGGTGTGTCTGAAAATACGAGTCTACAGCTGCATCCAAGTCTGGGAGTAATGGCATGAGTGCTGCTTTATACTGTTTAGACAAGCTTTGCGGTGCGCGCGTTGGAAACTAATATTCGACTCTTTCTGCTTTCGCGTCACTCACAAATTTGACGTGCAGGCGCCGAGAGGCGACGCGGAGGACTGTCGGACAAAGTGTCAACTTAGTCAAAAGCGACTGAAGTCCCCAAACTCACAGGCTGAAGAGGCTTCAAACGCAAACGGTTCACCCTCTCCGGCGCTTTCAAAGAAGGATACGCTGCTGGACATGTGAATTTTAAAGGAGATACTCGCCAAGCACAACCATGAAACCAACGACTGCCCTGTGTTGCTTCGGCTTTCTGCTGATCTGCCTTTTGTTTGGGTCGAGCTCTTCACAATCAGGTAAGTGAGCGCCGTCAGTCTGCTTCCCGGTGCGCAGTTTAGTGTGTCCGCGGAGCCGGTTTGGCGCGCACTGAGCGCATTGGCACCACTGTCCATGCAGGGTAGGCTACTTTTCAGTTGCTGTTGTTGTTTTTTACGCATTGAGCATTAGTTTAAAGGTTTGACAGATAAAGTCCGCACCTCCTGCTGTCATTTTCTGTGTCATGGAAGCATCCTAATGCTGAAGAGACGTTTAAATCACTGCCCTCACAGTCACCTGAAAAAGACGTACAGAGAGCTCAGTGAGACTGAAAACAGGTGTTGCTTTGAGCTGACGGCAGGTTGTAGCGGCACATATCTGCTGTGACAAGCTGAATGGATCCAAGCGAGCGACTCGCTCTGTTTTCTGCGCGAACAGAGCGGCACTGTTGAATCTGCAGGGAGAGGAGAGCATTTAATGTCGATCACACGTGTCCTTTAGACACAGTGTGGACAAACACAGAGGAGTGACAGCCTCGCTTTACAACAGTCTCTTGTTTTCCCTCCTGTGGATAGACAGGCTGTCTGGTGCACGACTTTCCTTCAGAAGTTCTGTCCTTTTTTCCCTTCAGACTAGTTTATCTGTAAATAACACTGATGGTGGGGAAAGCAACCTCTGCATCGCTGTTAGAAATATAAGGACAGCGGGTTGTTTTACTCAGCACACTTTGTGTTGTCTTTTCATTTCAAGGGCATCCATATGATCAGACCACTTAAAGTTTAAAGTCCTGCCGGGACTCGTTTGGATCCAATCTGTCGTTGTTGTGTTTCATTACTGATCTGTGTCACTGTCTCACCTGTACAAAGGGCGATAACAGTGGTGAACATTCATCCATATGCATGCTGTAATCGGGATAAAAGCAAAGCGGATTACCGTGAAATTACATTATTCCTCATTTAATAGTGAGTCCCCCCCGGGGACCGTGGACTTCAGTTTGACAATGAGCGCTGCAGCGCGCAGCACTCGCACACTGGCAGTAGTACCGTCTGTACAGGGCAGCGGCGCTCTTTACGCACAGGGAAGCAAAGGTGCGCGAGTGATGTCGGAGAGAGAGAGGGCTTGTAAACAAGAGTTATATGCCGACTGGCAAAAAAAAACATCATCATCATCATCATCATCATCACGCATGATCACCCTTTAGCAGAGATATCAAAATGAAAGAGAAGACAAGTAGAGGAAACGAATCCGTTTCCCCCCTCGTGATGGTCAGTGTGAGCCCAATGCCTACAGTGACGTGTGTGTGTGTGTGTGTGTGTGTTGGGGGGGCGTTACTTATATATGTAAGTAACGCATATATGGAGATAAAATCTGGCTCAGTGTTAGTGTAAAATCCAGTCAGAAAAAAACGATTAATTTATTTGTCGAATTAGTGCTAAAAATCTGCACAGGATTTAAGAGGTTTCCATTTCAACTTTGTGTCAAATTACTCCCCGCATTTTGTTTTTCCTTCTGTGGTCTTTTTGTTGTTTTTATGGGTGGGGAGCTCCTGTTTAGCTGCTGAAATGAAACATGTTTTCCAGACAATCTCAGGACCATTAGCAGAGCTTGTTTTGGTTGATAACACCATGAATGAGACTTTATACTTTTGCAATGCAGGCTTTCCCATCAAATTTCATCTCAGTGAAGCCGCACAGGTTCACGCACAGGCCCACCACTGCTGTGGCTAAGATCCGCGTCCAATAGAGGATTAAAGGGAACAGCAGGTGATTGAATTAAAAGGTTGGATGCGGTTTAAAAGGGAGAGACTAGTGAGGGATGCGTGTCCGCCTCTCATATTCTGCACAGAACATTGCCCTGCGTTTCATTAATGAAAGACAGAAAAAATGAATCATTCTCAATTCATGTTAGTGCGAAGAAAATGGCGGTTCATCCCAGAAACAATTAGGTTTGCGATTTGAGGGGGTGAATGTAGGCACAGAGCAAAAAAAGCAAAGTGTCACTTTCTCATTTATTAGGGAAAATTCCGATGACAAAAAAGTGTGTCTGAAAAGTTACAGAAAACATAAGGAGAAGCAATTTTATTCCATGAGAACAAATAGAGGTAACAAAAGGTTTTCTTTTAGACTTTGCCTCACGCATGTTTCAATAATCTGCTTCATGCAGTTCTCAGGAAGGGGAGAATCCAGCATGAAGGTCACAGTGGCATTTGCCTTTTTTCTTAGATGGCGGCCTAATACCCTCCTCAAATCTTTAAAGAAAAAAAAAAAAGATTTGGAAGTTAAGGAAGACAGAAGCGTCAGAAATCCACCAACACAAACGTAGAAAGAGGATGATACAAATATGGAAAAAAACAAGAGTTAAGTTCTGTCAGAGAGACAGAAAAGGCAAAGTACTTGTGTATGTGTGTGTGTGTGTGTGTGTGCACCTGTGGTGGTGAATCTGCTAGATGTGTGCTGCTGTATATATAACAATAATAATAATGAACAAGGCACACCTGTTTTGTGTGTAATTTATGAGTTTATTTTTCAGGGCCAATGCACACCAATGTAAGTGACTCAGAGTTGGCCTGAGAGGCTAATTTTCCTCTGATATCCCATGGCCACATCTTTGAAAGACAGCCTAAAATTATTAAATGCATGAATGCATGCGAATGAACAAATAGCATCTCCCTTAATGAGTCATTACAAACCCAATATTCTTTGATAAAATGGACTAAGTAGATATGAAGCTGCATAGGCCCAGGGCTCCCAAACTTCTCAGCCTGTGACCCCCAAAATAATGACGCCGGAGACAGGGGGCCCCCACACTGGAGGTGGAGTATAACGTTGTGCTCAGCCGCGCACATGCACTGTTAGGCCTATGCAAACATGACATACAGGCTACAACACCAAAGAGCAACAGCCTAAAAGCCAGAAGATTACTGGAATGTTATTTTAAATTAATTTAAGAGGGAATATAACCTAGAATTTTTTGCAATTATGGGCTAAGTATGCAATTTTAAATAATTAAAAAATTGTATTTGTCTCTTGGAAGGCGTCTCAGTACCTGCCCCTCTGGCGTAACCTACCATGCTTGTTTGTTTTTCTATCTATCTGTGAAAATCAGAAACTTTTTCTGACCTCATCCTCATGCTGAGGAACTGTTCAACTGCAGAACTTTTACCTCATAATCCGTAAATCAAACACAAGAATCCCCTAAACAGGAGTGATTATGTTTTCTCATGAGATCAGGGCACATGTCTGTAGTATGTGAGTGTGTGTGTGTGTGTGTGACAGAGTCCCTGTGCTGCACTCTGCTCTTCATCTGACTGCAGTGTTAGGCTGAAGCTGGAGGATGGAGGTGGGGAATGCATACAGCTGCCGACTCCGAACCATATGGCCACATTCCAAAACTCTGTAATTATGAATATTCATGTGTTTCATGCACTGGAGTCAAGTCATCTGTTCCAAATGCAACTGTGTGTGTGGATTGGGTGCTTTTTCAATTAGCATGAGGATAAACTACATCCTTAATGACACTGTTTTACAGCTTGCAGCAGCCTCTTCGCTCCCAGTTAAATGTGAACAGAATGTGTTTTTATTAAGAATCCGACTCAAATGGTGGATAAAAATGAAACAGAAGTTGAACGATAGTACCCTCTACTGCATCTTTTATTTTACGGTGGCACCTACTGTTTACTGGGCTGGAATTGACTCGGTGGTTTAAATGTAATGCTGATATGTGAGTTCAGTGTAAGGGGGATTGAGTAAGACATAGAGAGAGATTCATCTAGAATAAAAAGGATACATGAGGATTTGTTAGTTCCTTTCAGCGTTTTTTGCACTCTCACCACGCTGCAGACCGACACTCATCTTTTTTCCTCGCAGTCTGAAGCATAGGGAGAGAATGGTGTTACATTTAGCGGCCCACACAGCTCCGCTCCGTCACAAAGCCCTCTTACAGTCATATCTTTGTCTGCTGTCGTCAGATAAAGGAGCTTTGACCCTCCACTGCCACCGTGCTTTTTATACAAAGAATGGCAGTCTTTGATTAGGTGCTGATCCACGTCCATTTGTTGAAAAAAAGGAATGCGAACCTCTCCGCTTTCATCTTCTCTGTTTCTGCCTGGGCAAGAGATGAGAAGCAACTTACAGCCATCGATCCACTGTGGAAAAAATCTGTAAACGGATGTATTTTGACAACAAATCTTCCTGTCTTGCTTTAATAGTAAAGATGTTTATTTGAAGTTGATCAATGCCTGGTTACAGATCAGGTTGTGAGTTTTTTCAATTTCCTTTTAATGACAGTCAGTACGTTTACATAATGTTTAAATAAGTCATTTAATTGTATTAGTCCAGCTGAAAACTGGACCAGCAAGTCAAACAGCATACATTTGTAGAAGAAAGCACAGAAAAAAAACACACAGGAGCTGCCGTAGCAACAGAGGCAACATGTGTTACTATTTGACAAGGTGGACAAGTTTTCACAAGTTAATCGGCATGCTGTAGACACGCATGCAGCACTTTAGTATACAGACACGGAGGACTTATGTTTCAAAGAAGAATGCCAGTTTGTCAATTTGGCACGCTTGAGTTTTAAGTAGGAGAAAATGACGAGCCAAAGGATTTGAATGAATTTGAAGTTGTCCATATTTTCACTGTTTGACATGGAACTTGCTTGCCGCTTGCTAACTTGTTTGCTGCTTGTTTGTGTAAATGGATAAACAGGTAAAACCTGTTTGTTTTGGTATGTAATAGCGGAAAAAGTCCAATTACAACCAGCTGAAAGCAACTATATCGCCACCTACTGTAGTGGAGTCTGACATACTTCCATGTAGGGCAACACAATGAATCCAGATTTAATTGAAAACACAAGATGGCCTCAATTTTGAATTTGCAGGAAGGTGCGATACTGGAAAAGGAGACATCTGTGTCAGAATTCCATTTTAATTCAAGTCTTGTGTTGCTGCAGAGTTGTCCTGACCCACACATCATATTCTACAGACTTAAGCATTATTGCATTAAATTTTAAAAAAAATGAGAAAAACGTGTAAAATGATCATCCCCTCTAATATCACAAATCACGTTGCATTTGAGATATCAGTCCAAATTATTGCAATTGTGCATCCCTACCTCCATCAACAAATCAGTTCTCCCTTCTCCCTTGTGTTCTGGGACAAGGACAGCAGTCCATTAAATATCTGACTGAACTGTGTAATGGTGTCTTTTTGTCTAGCCCATGCCATATGTTACAGAAAAAGGAGGAAAAAAAGCAAAAACAAAAGACATTTCCTGCAGAAAACAAATCTAACCATTTTTATTGTTGTTTCCTCTTGTGGGGGTTTCACACTGCAGCCAGATAAAGAACAAAAAACTTTGTTTGTATAATGTAGAGCGCCGTGTCAGTGTGAGAGTAGTGGAAGCCATTAAGTTTACTATAAATCTCCCCACTTCTCAACAAACAAACTGCTTTTGAACCGCCGGCATCAATAATACATGTGTAGCACCCACAGTGCAGCCAAAGAATCCCTAATGAAAAATCACTCTAATATTCCAGCAGGGACTGAATGTGTGTGCAGCGGCCTGTTCAATACAGAGTCTGTGACCTTATTGTCCCTAATGGTGGTGTTTGTTTTTTTTTGTTTTTAATCTGCTGTAAGGTTACTGTAACATCCTTTAATCACTACCACAGGGACTTACTGCTTTTACATTTGTATTATATTCTTCCAAAATGTATCAATAACCACCAATTTCTTCCTTAAGGATGACAAGAGGAAAGTATAATTCTTTCTGTGGACACAATTGCAGACATTGTTTTCCTGTTTTGACTTGTTGATGGGCTCGTAACCAGTCTGTCTGCAGAAATGATTGGATCATATCCTATGTGACCTTTCCAAGCGCCGCACCCTCATTTATCACCTGCAGTTAGAATTGTGCCACGCATGTGCGTGTGTTTCACAGTGCATCATTGTCAGCTCGCCTATTAAACGTCCTTTTTTGTGAGGATGTCTTAATTGGATTGGAACACCACACATGTCTGTACATGCTTAATTTTGCCAGCTGTTTATCACACATGCATGCGAGCTCTGTGTTCGGAGCGTGGTTAAATTGCCAGCAATTAGATTACTGCTGATTTGTTAAGGTTTGTTGAAAATGCAACGCTTCTTTGCTGTGTTTTCACTCCCTCTGTGTTTCTTTGCTTTGCTGGTTTCTCTTTTGGCTTTCAGTAAATTGAGTGAGCTCGGAGTTTTTGTGCATCTGTGAGAGAATGAAAGGGAGGGCAGCAGGGGGGGACAAGCAAATAAAAATACTGATAGTCTCCGTGCAACACAGGCCCAGAGAGCTGAATGCACAGCAACCAAAGTCCTTCATTAACAAGGTAGTGCAACAAACACACACCGGCGAGGTCCTGCTTAATATCTTTGATGATATACCACAGCTCGGAGCGCTTTAGTAGCTCAGTGGTCACAGTGAATGCCAAGTGACTGCACGGTCGCAACCTTCAACGGTTCCATTCTAGTCGGGAATCTTTGCATGTCACACTCCTCTTTCTCCCCCGTTCCTGTCTGCCTCTCACTTTCCCTGTCCAATAATAAAAAAAGCATAAAAGAAGCAAACATGTACCGCAGCTAGTTCAGACAGACTGGGGACTAAGTTTCAACAGCGAAGGCATCCATCCACTGTGTTTTAATTAGGTTGGCAAATGTGCATCCAGGGCCACGAAGAGAAGCCTGCAGCATGAAAGACAATACAATTCTCAGGGCTTCTGCTACCATTCAGCTTTTTTTTGAGTCTGGTGAAATGGGATCAACACAAACAACACAACAAGAAAGGAGACCAAATGATGCTGTGTCATGCACAGTGCAGACAACTGTCAGTCAAAACATCCCTGCTTGAACTTTTTTCTTTCTGCAGCAGCGTTGCTGCGAGGTTCAAGTCAATGATGAGGATAAATAAGCTGCTTCTAAAAGAGAGTCTCTTCTTTATATGGATGATAAAAATAGAAAATTCTACCATCTAAGCCAGCAAGCAAGTGAAACAATTGCTAAAACCTTTTCCTGATCTTAATTTTACCCAGCTTTAATTAGGAATACACAGTATTGGACTTTTTGCCGATATTTTACAACTCATTCAGCCGATAATCAATACCGATATAAATATGTATATTCTTTCCCCTACTCGTAATTGCAGAGATCATCGAGTTTCTTCTGTAATGGTATTTACATACAGTATTATTATGCATAGTCTTACCATGTTGGCCCACCGGCAAATGCAGGCATAAAATACAAATCTTAAAATTATTTAAAATTTATTCCTTGTGCAAAAGAAGAAAAATACTTGGACTTACTTTATGTGAAACGTGTCATAGTTATTTACAATTGCTTTGAAACAAAACAAGTAATATACATCCTCCTTAAACTGGACGATATTCTCCCTGAGACATTCACAACAAAACCCACAACCAGGACAAATTTAGGTTGTTTCACAAGTGACAAAGTAAGTCAACATAACGTCTGTCCACAGGGAACATGTGAAACATGGCGTCAGCTCGGGTGTTTAATTAAGGAAACAGCGGCCTGTTATTTTATCAGTTATTGTATCGACAGATATCAGCGCATTGGTTGATATCTGATCATTTTAAGGCTGATAACGTGCCGGTAATATTGTGCATCCTAGTCCTCAGTCATAAAAGCTTTGAAACAAAGCTTAGTTAAGCAGTCCATCTTGTATGATAGTTCACTGCATTATTATTTTTTGGATACAAATTTCTTACCTTTAGATGTCTTATACCAAAGATTTTTTTTCCCTTCCAGTGTTTCTCCACAGTTAACAGGTGATTTCAAAAACGCGCGCTCACTTTTGCACACAGCCTACAGAGATACACTTTTGAAAGCATCAAAACCATCGAAAAACGTTCACAGAACACTCTCAACAGCTTCCTGTGGTATAATCCAAGTCTTCTATCTTGTGTCATAGGCTCAATACTTCCAAAACACTTTTTCTGTCAGCTAGAAAGCTACTAAATGCAAAACATGCATTCCAATGCTGTTTCCCAGGTAAACGTCGGTGAACTCCAGCTAGAATAAATATGGTTCTGCCAAATTGCAGAAACTCCTTCCTCTCTCTCTGCACCAGACATTTTCTCCCGCTTCTCATTATGTTCTTTTCTTCAAAACTACCAATAAGTTATTCCAAACTTGTGAGCAAACGAAAATGTCTGGTTCAGAAAGAGAGGAGTTTCTGCAGTTTCTGGCAGAACCATATTAATTCAAGCTCTAGTTTGCTGACCTTTAGATTAACTATAACCGGCAACACAGAGCATTGGGTTGATTATGTCATATTTAGTAGCTTTCTGGCTGAAAATAAAAGTGTTTTGGAAGTATTGAGCACAC
>JAQFJA010000005.1:15970522-15981340 GCA_029874485.1 Naso brachycentron
GCAACTCGACCAGATGAAATGCAAAGCTGTTTGTGGGTATGCCAGAGATTTCTGCACAGCACACCTTCCAGGCCCCTTTGATCCAAATTATTAGAAAATTAGTGTGAAATCTGGAAGGGGTACTTCCTGAATATCTAAGGATACAAAAATGTACGCCAGTTAGCAGCAGAGTGCTAAAAATATTGAAGGAACCGTTAAAAATCTGTTAATTTTCCTTGGATTTTTAATGGATTACAATGACTGATTATCCTCAGAACTTTTAAAGTAGAGCTAAATGCTGTTACCTGATTTCCCACAGTGTATTTGAGCTCATTTTTTAGATGGTTTGCGGGGCCTAATGTAAAATTGTGCAACATGTGAGGCAGCAGAGCCGACACATTGTTTGGCAAAGACGATGCTTTGCGATGTGTTTTTCTGATTATGTCAGTGAATGTTTGCTCTGAGCTGAACCTGCTCATACAGTATGTTAATGTGTTTGCATGTGCAGATGTGTTTGCGCAGACCACAGACATCTTTGATAATCTGTGCTGAAAAAGACTTTATGCATTTGCATCTGTTTGAATTATTTACAATATATGTTTGCAGATGCTTTGTAGTGTGTGTGTGTGTGTGTGTGTGTGTGTATTTGGGTGTTTGCTGCAAATGTTGCTAATGTAATGAATTCCGCATGGCAGGTGAGTGTGTTTTTTTGCATGCTCTGCAACCAAACTTGCCCAGCATAACCCAAAGTTCACAGAGGGACAGACAGGAAAAAAGTGACGATTTTCTTTCACTGTATGCCATTTTATTTTATTTTCCCTTGTGCACACACGCACACACATAAGTGTGCAAGGGCGCTCTTGGAGGTGGAAGCAAAACGTTTAACTTTGAATGTTGGGCTCCTAATTAGCAGAATTAGTGGTAGATCAAAGAGGACAATTAAGGGGGGGCTGTTTTTGGTAGCGAGGGCTCATTAGCATCACAACACATGGACATGGCCATGAAAAAGAAAACGGCAGAAGGAGTCTCATTACGGAGTGCTGCTGAGCTTACGCTGGGCCACATGCAGGCAGATTGGCCATCAGGAGAGAAAGCAACCAGCTCTAACACACGACACGCAAACACACACACTCTCTCAAGGAGGCATGGATGCACTAGCACCTATGGTTATGGGTTCAGATGTAGAAAAAAAAAAAAAAAAAAATTCCCCAAAGCGCACGCACATATACACACATTCAGATATCCTCGATCGCTCCTAATGTTTGCTGGCACAAAGGAAAACAAAAGCAAGTCCCTGCCTGCTCTCATCCAATTCCAGCTTAATTAAGAGGGGAATTAACTTTGATCTGCTGCAGTGTGGTAGGAGCTTGGTAGCTGAGCCTGTAGAAAAAGCCCACAGCCATAAGTATTCGTCAACCTCACCCTCAACGTCAGACCCAGATTGTTTTCCATTCATTCCACACTGTTTGAAGTCAATAGAGATAAGAGCAGGAAAGATTCTATTAGGACTACCTGAGCCTTCCTCGTTAGCTAGATCTAACAAACTCCTGGCAGCGAGCCGCCGTGTGTGGCTCTCCACACTAATGGCATAAGCAGAACAAAAGATCAAAGATTTTGGGAAGGCCCTTTATTGTAGCAGCCCCAGACACTGGTTCTAGTGGCTGGTCCACTGACTTGGCTTAATGATGCACTGAAACATTTTGTTCAAAAAGGGGACTTTTCTGTTTGCAAGGTTTGATACATGTGTAAAGGTGATACATGCAAGGATGGACGGATTTGTTCTGCAGACAGCACAGATGAACCTAACATCATATTCAGTAAAAAAATATATATAATTGCCAAAGATCATCAAAAAAGAAATTCTTGCTCCTAAAGACAGTTATTTGCTGTATTAAGTAAATTTTTTTTATACAGACTTAATAATAATAATAATAATAATAATAATAATAATAATAATAATAATAATAATAATAAATTTTATTTATAGGTGCCTTTCAAACTCTCAAGGTCACCTTACATCGCATAAAAAACAAACGTAGTTAAAATAAAACAAACAAATGTTGATGTCCAGTTGGTCTCTTTAATGTTTTAAAAAGAATTCTGCAGAGACAAGGAGAATATTTCTATATTTTTCTTTACACAAGGGCTTAAATTTGAGAAAAGGGCAGTGTAAAACTTATCACTCACAGAAAGTCATTTTTAACATTATTTGTCCAGGGATATTTGACTTTGCTTTTCACTCTCTTTCAGAAACACACTTGCACTCATTGAGCATCATGCACAACTGTCTCATTTTATTATCCCTCTGTTGCAAGAAAGCTCATGTTTCGTGAAATGTGTCCACATCTCTAATTGATTCGTAACCATGTCAACAGCTTGGTGAATAATGTTCAGTCTTAAACTAAATGAACAGTGCAGGAAATGTGGGATCCGCATATTTAAGCCGCAGGGTGACAGAATGTGGTCAAAACAGCTTTAAAGAAGATACATTTTACTCATATGCGGGTCTTTGATTTTGATTTTAGACTCTGAAAGAACAGCTGGACACAAGTGACTGAACATTTAAGTCTGTAGATCTGTAACTCTCACCCTCCTAACAAAAAACGTGAAAGTTTTTCAAAGTGTGCAGAGCCAACTGAAACGGCCTGCAGGGCTCACTTCCAAATGCATGAACCTCATTATGTGACGCTTTGGCATCGTTTAACACGAGTATTTGACATTGTAACAACATTTATAGGCCAGAAAAGACGGAAAAGCGTAATAGCATCTCCTTAATGCAAGATGCACATGTAAACAAGTTAACCAAAAGTGTTATGATTTGAAACATGGACGTAATAAAATTCTTAGATGAGCACAAGATGACCACAGAGTGACAAATAATAAAAATAAGCACTGACATAAAATATTAGCTCAGAGTGTATATGGCGACTTTCTTTCTTCATACAATCTCTTTAGAGCAAGCAGTCTTTGAAAACATGGACTACTGCCTTTTCCTTTCACTGCCTCATCCATATCATATGCATTCCCCAGAAGAACACCAGCAGAGAGCGGCAGTCTCTCCTGCCCCCTCGCTGCTTTTCTTTCCTGTTGAGGTGTTGAAAAGCTTCCTCTTCCTGCCATCTCCCTCCATTTCCCTCCGTCTCATGGGAGCGCTGGATCCGTCTATCAGCGCAGCCCTTCAGGCCACAGAGGGGTGGGACAGCACTATTGGGGGGTGCGTCGGCCGCTCTGACTGACAGTACTGATAATCACTGTAATGGGTGCAGGGTGAGGAAAGTGGGAGGTAAGCAGCTGTTTCCTAAATGCCACCACCAGCGCCCTCCACTCAGGTGATGCTGTTCGCGGTGAGTGAGAGACGGGAAGGACGGAGGGAAGGAGAGAGGAAAGATAACGGGGGGGATGCTCACTGAGGGCTGGCAGGACGAGTAGTTGGAGAGGATAAATCTCATTCATCTTCCTCTAGAATGGCTGTCAAATATCTGCTCTGAAGGAACATAACTAAACTCAAGCCTGGAGACAAAGTTTGGAGACACCTTTAAATAAAACCTCTCAAGACGTTTTATACATTTTGAGATTTCTGAAGATATTTTCTCAGATTTTTGGCCTGAAAATAAACTTGATGTGTCTTATTTGTCTCGATATAGGCTTTCATTATTAGGGTGGGGAACTTTGCAATACAAATAATCTAATTCTGCATAAGTCAGTGTTAATTAATTAATTTGATTAGTTTAGGTGTAATTAGCTTCTTACATCTTTTCAGTCAGTATAAACTTGCTTTAATTTGATTTGTCACTGTTTTCAAAATGATGGATTTATCTACAAGTGCATTTGAGTTGTGCAAGGTAAAAATGTCTGAAATAAACTAAATCAAACTAAATTAATTACCCATGTAGAAACAGACTGTGAAGAGGCTGCAGGCGGCATCTGTGTAGGCTGCAGCTTCATACTATGTTTTGGAGAGATATAATCATAGTTTCAGGCTTGTAAGTTACATTCAGGACAAACAGGTCAAGCCTTTTCACAACTTATTCCTTCTGCAATTTTCTGTTTTATTTCTGTGATTTGTTATTATTATACCAATTAACAACATTTTCTGCTTCACTTCACTGTTAAACCAGTGATCTTCACACCAACTCATCAAGACATGAGTGAGATCAATTTTGACACGATCTGATTGATCCGACCTTCAGTGGTCAAGTCTGTGCCACAGGTAAAAAATCAAGTCTATCACAGGAGGCTGAAGATTTTAAAAGTTTCTGTGCCAATTCATGGTCACATTCCCAAAATCTTGCCCTTCACTTTGGACACAATTCCTTTCAGATGGGCCGACCGATCCATTGGTTTGCCGATATTATTGGCTGATTTTGGCCTATTGCAGATATCGGCATCAGCATATATGATCTCCGATATGTACCGATAAAAATCTTATTTTATACCAAGACCTCGCTTGACAGTGTAGCAGCGAGTTAGTTTTTGCCCACTGGTGAAGTCACTGCTACTGTCGCTCTGACTGCAGCCCAGCTCACCCAGCAGAAAAAAACGCTCCTGCTGCCGCCGACACATCCCCTTGCTGACTTTAAAAGCCTTTTCATCTCCGCAGCACATGCCCGTAACCCTAACCCTAACTCAGCAAAGTTAGTCGGCAGGCTAAAGTCATAGTGACGAAGCTACAGCTTGAACAAGCACCAACAGCAAAGACAGCGAGAACAAAAATGGCGCTATCACAAATTCAACCAAGTGCTTTGTGTTGCCTAACTGAGCTGCTTTATTAAGGAAATAATAAACAGACATGGAGACATAATGTTAGTGCACTAGGCAGTGGAAAATTTCTCTCTCATTTTCTCTCAGATGTCAAAACAAACAACTCCTGCTGTATGGTATCTCTGAGGGGACACAGTACTTTATTGTGCCTCTTCTGTCTGAAAATCTATTATGCTGATACTCTTTATAAAAACATTTTAATACCAGTTAGCAGTATAGTAAAGCCTTTAGTTGTTTTTAAGACAGGCGATATTTTTACTTTCTCATTTACAAAGAAAAGTAAAAGTGTGCTGTTCTGTAATTTGAAAAGTTATATAAGATAAGAAAATTACAGCATTTTGTCCTTTTTATTTGTAAAATTATTAAAGCAAACTTCTTAATTTATAATTGTCTTAAAACTCAGTTTATTAAACAAAATTTGGGAATAACCTTAATCATGAAACCAGAATCATGAATTGTATTGCATTATTTTGGAGTTTTGAATTGTTACTTCCCTGAAAAACGTATGTGTATATATAATATCGGCAGATATTGGTATCAACCCCCAAACAATCCCATATCAGTCAGACCCTACTTTCATATGCACGCAGGTCGTCTTGCTTTTCACAAAAACTTCTGTTTGTGTCTGTGTCCAGAACTTGTGGACTTTTGTCAGCCTGCTTAAAGCTGTAATATGCAGTGAGTTCACTGTGCGAACAAAGTTATCCTATAGCTGAGACACTGCACCGTCTGATGAGTGTCGGACACTTTCAGGACAGAAAGAAAGTTGCTAATGACATTTCTTCAAAAAAAACAACCTCCCCCTTTCATGTCCTTAATGTCTTTATTTTTTTCTCTTTATTCTACCTTTATCATTATTATTTTTCTGTCATTCTCTTCTTGCACGTTGCTCTGTGTTCATGCTTCCTCATTTCCTTTAATATCTGCTCATTACACTGAATAAATAGTATTTCTGTGCAGCGCATGTTGAATATGGTGGTTATCTTTAAAAACACAGCTGTGAAGGTACAGATATGCCTGCACAGAGCAATGAGAATTTGCGCTGGGCCTTTGAACTACAAGCACAGCTAATCATATTTTGTCCGCGCCACTGCTGGGGCCTGATCACTGTTTATACAATGTGAAAGTGCTGTTAAGTCCCTCAGTGTTTTTCTCACTGTCTGCGTTTTCTCCGGCAAATGGAGGGACATCAAATTGACTGACTACCAATTTAAATTCTGTGTTTTACCAAACATTTATCAGCGAAGCTCGGGTTTACTTTCATTTTAGATGCAGTCTCTATTAGAAAATTACATTCTGACCCGAATGTTTGTTTGGTTGTTTTGTCCCTAACATGCTCTGACCTGACTGAAAACAGCCACCTGTTACTGCAATATCTTTATTTCATAAACAGTAGAGCACCCACTTGGTTGTCACTGAACATGGGCATTATTAATGAATCATATTGATTTGTTAATACATGCCAAATTATGATAACACAATCTGAAGGAAGGGGAAGGGACAGTGGTTAGCAAAACATGACAAGAAGTACAAATTAACAGAGGAAATCACAGATGCTGCAGTTACTGTCAGCTGACTGAGCTGTCTGTTGATCAACCAGTTATACCTGTGAAGCCGGCTGCATTGCACCTGCTGCCACGTAAAACCTTAGTGTTCTGCTCTAAGGTGTTTTTCTCGGGGCTTCTTTGTGGCAAACATGGCATTTAGATTGCAGCTTGTGACTTTTAATTACAGTCTTAAAGACTCCTCATGTGTCCCCCTTTTACTGCACTCTGTCGTGAAGGATCTGTGATCCTCAAGAGTTATATATGTGGTAATCTGTAAAGATTCTTTACATCTCTTTAGATTTAACAAATCTGTTTCTTTTGCAATTTTAAGCACTTTTCTGCAAAAATTACAGAATAAATGATAAAATCCTTGAAGCCGTTATGGAAAAGTTTGATCACTGAGCTTAACATTTAATGGCCTTTATCTTAGTTTCTGCAACTCACAACCTTACTGTAGACCTACACATGACAGGAAATATAGAATTCTGCATATTTGGAGCTTAAAGAAGACATACTCATTTTTGTCTCTTTGACTTTGGACTCCCAGAAAGCAGCTAGACACAAGTGACTGAAAAGTAAGTCTTTTTGATCTTCAGAAAACTGTGACCTGCGCCCTCTCTCTTCTTGTATTTTCTGCATTTCTCAAAACGGTCTGTGTTGGTTACTCCTCCCCCTTCCCTAATGTGCACCTCTGCACTCTGTTGTACTCACAACCCCTTGACTGACACAAAATAAACAGGTAGGACACTGATAAAATATTACTTACAGCACATGCCTCTGGCTCTTCAACACAACAAAGCAACAGGGAAACAGTGGTCGTTGAGCAACAGTTTAGCTGTTAATCCAGCTCATGTGCTTGTTGAGTTAGTAAATAAATCCACATGGAATAAACCCCCCCCAAAACAGGAACCCTCTCTAATCTTCTGTCTGGTGCCTGCCTCTTTAGGAAAGTTAAACAAAGTTAACTATCATTCACCTGAAAAAAAATACTTTATTGGAGCCATCTTGAACAAAGTGCTGACAGTAATCCCTGAAGCATGTCTGATCAGAGCAGGGAAGGGACCAGGCACAGCACTGTGTGCATGAACTGGCATGCCCATATAAGGAAATCCAGCACGCATTAATGTCACTGGAAAAACGCTGTTAAAAAAACACTGTAAAATACAGCGCGCAAAGCAAGCTGAAACAGCCTGCAGGGCTCACTTCCAAATGCATGAACCTAATTATGTGACGCTTTGGCTTTGTTTAACACTAGTATCTGACATTGTTACAACATTTATAGGTCAGAAAAGATGGAAGAGCATAATAGCTCTTCTTTAAATCATTCTTGCAAACAAAAATCTGAGTATTTTAGCCTTTTCTGCGTAAATTTTGATAATGAATATAGACAATGTTTGCAATGATCTGGGCTTTGTTGTTTAGGATGATAAAATGCATAATAAGGGACCTTTACTGATCAAAAATATTTAGCATTGTTGTCTAAAACCATTACAAGGCTGCTCACGTGAGTAATTAGGGTGACTTAGCTAATTCAAGTTTAGCAGACCAGATTTTAGGTTGACTGTCGCATCAGTTGTCCACAAGGCCTATCAACCTTGAATATGACAGTTGAGGATGCAGTTTCTTGAGAAATTTATTTACTTTGATGACTTGCACAGACACGTCAAACATATTTGGAGTGAAGACAGTGAAACAGAGTATGTTTATTTATATGTGCATGACATGTCCAAAACAGCTTTTGGTTCCTTCGCGCTGTCCTATGAAAATCAAAGCCTTCTGGTTCCCTTGGTTCCTCTTCTTGCCTGCCCTGTTTTATTAATATTTCCTCACAGTATTGCCCACTTTCATATACTTCAAACTTGTTATCCCTGTCTTTTTGAATTTAATTTGCATCAATTTAGAAATAGATGAGATGCCAGCTCTCACTACTCTTTTTTGTTTCCAAGTGATGGGCAACTCTGAGCCCCCGTTTCTCTTCTTTATCCAGTAGTGATTAGTCTAGCCAAATAGCTGGAATTAGCAATGTAAAAATCTGCTTATCCACTGCCAGCTGGAGCAGATGCTCAAATTAAGCATCAGTGCCAGATTTTCAACTGGCATGAAGCTAAGCTGGAAGGCCGACACTGAGGAGGGAGAGAGGAGAAAACAAGAAAACAGGTTGAAAAGCCGGAGAGGGAAATGTGCTTGTGTCAAAGAGAGAGAAACAAAGAGAAAGACAAAATAAGAGAGAGAGAGAGAAAGAGAGGGAGAGAGGGGGAATGGGAATAAGAAATGGCAAATTCTTTAGTTTCAGCCAATTAGGCTGAGAAGCCACTGGTAATTAACTCTCGAGGGACCCACTGAACAGTCATGCACCTCGTTTACATAATGAGGATGAGAGGAGAGGCTCTTTTTCTCCTCTTTCTCTTTCTCTCTGCTTCTCTCTCGTTCTCTGTCTTGGTCTGTTCAACCAAAGCAGTACAGCACTTCCTTCTCTTCCTTATGGCCAACGTCAGGCATCTCCAGCTGACCTGAAATACCACAACATAGATTCTGTGGGATTTCGCTCATGGGAATGACAGCGTTTTAACTTTTGATTGTTTCCCAAGCAGGCATCAAACCTTGGAGATTATCCCCAACATGCGTCCATATTGAACTTGTTTTTTTTCTTCTCACGGATTTCCAAACTTATTGCATATAAGGAAGAGAGCTTTATCATGTAAATTTATGATAATCCCTTTGACTTTCTCCTTCTGGCCTTTGCCCTCCTCCAATACCTTTCATTTCCTCCTCCCCAGATATGGAAAGCAATGGACTCGGACTTTAAGTCCGGAAGGCTTTTGCTCCACTGAAAAGATTTAGAATATGAAAGCCAACTGCCAAGTGTTGAAGGGCATCCTAGTTCTCATAGCTACAGGTTAAAGGAGCATTCTCCCTTGTAATACACTGAATTTTTTCCAAACGCAAATTCTTTTATCTACCCTTCAGGCCACCGCCATCCCAAATTGTATTTCTGCTTGGCTATTAAGATTAGATATTTTGGATTTTTTTTTTTTTTTTCACTAGGTTTCTGACTCAACTACATGTTTATTCTTGAATCTTTGTTATGAAATGCCAACAATTCAAACTCATTTTATAAACTCATCTGTCAGAAAACATGGTTACTTCGGCAGGAACCATTAGGACTCGAGTGTACAACATCATTGAGCTGTATTTAACAGAGCAAGGATTTAGTTTGCTCTGGTGACATAAGGGTGGAGAAGTACTTGCAACACATTCATTGTGTGTCATTCCACACATGCACACACACAAGGAGCGTGTGATACAGTTTCAGCCATGCACAGAACATAGAAATGAGTCTAACCACAAAGCAAAGGCTAAGCTGCAAGACGAGGAAAGTTTGAAATGGTTTCTCAAGAGTTCAGGCCATCATAAAGTCTTTGACTCTTTAAAAAACAATTTACTCCCTTTTTAGTTTTTTCCCCGCACGAGGTTGAACGTAGCTCAGAGCGAGTGCGAATGTAATGTAACAGGAAGAAATTCATATCTTCAGGTTGTGTGTTTTCCCTTTTGCTGCCTTATTTTTCCTCTGCCTTTGATGGTGGAGTTGGGATAAAAGCGTTAAGTTCACTTCCTTTTTTATTAAAGGAGGCTTAATTTAATTAGCTTGCACTGCGTGAGCCTGCTATCAGGCCCTTCTGTTCCAGGACCCAAGGTTTCTGACGCTCTGAGGAAGAGAGGGGAAGAAAAAAGGGAAACTGTCGGCTGGTCTCCAAGGAGGAAGTGTCCTTTTAATCAGACTTCTGCTAAGATCCCATTACCATCTCCTGAGAGAGAAGGGTAACACATAGACAGATGGACGGACATACAGTAAGGGAAGATGGAAAACATATTCAAGAATATGCAACATTCAGGACAATTAGATCAGAGGGAAGCATGTTGGTGTGGTGTGGACAAAAAGGGCGTCAACTGCATGGTAATAATAATAGTGTGTTGCAGCTGCTGATGACTGCACTTGGTCTTCAGTCTCCATGTGTATTTTATTCATGTTCAATTTATATTTATGGCCCTACTTTAAATAAATAAATAATTTCTGCGGCTTTCTCCAATGATGCAAGAGTCGTTGGACAATAAAGTATTGAGCCGTTTCAGATAAATCTACATTTCGGTTGATCTCTAAGTTAACCAAAATAGGGAAAGGTCGAAGTGTTGTTGTTTTTTTTTTAAATTAGAAAAGACTGAAGTATTGACTGTCACTGTTATATTTAGAAAGTTTATACTTACAGTATGCACTCATCACTTGCAAAATGCAAGGCTGGAAACCAGCACTGACGCCTCTGTCCTACCTTTAAACCACACTGGGATGTTTGTCATCTTAAAAGATTTAGAATTTTAACCACACCCATAGGAGGGAACGGAGTTTATGTAAGTAGGATAAACCAGAGCTATTTGAAATGCTGTGGAGAGGCAACCATGTGTTTAACTGGGCAGGTGCTCCGTATCAAAAGCTTAAAAATAAACAAATTAGACAGACATCATCAAACAACAGCTC
>JAQFJA010000005.1:16026994-16038977 GCA_029874485.1 Naso brachycentron
AAAAGCCTGAGAATGTAAGTAAATATACGACTATTACATTGCTGGAAAAAACCCTTAAAGACAGGGTTACTTTTTAAAATCTGTCTTAATCAGGTGTAATCACAGACAGAGTTTGTGCTGGCTGTAACAATTCTTATTTTTCATTCTGGTCATTAATTATAAGATCCTCTAATGGGCTTCCAGTGTAAGTGATAGGTGCAAAGACTGCAAGATCTTTCTTTACAAAAAAATTTTTTCCCAAGGTTTATCTGTAGCTAATGAGAGGCTTTAGTTGTCCGAGTTGGTCAAATCAAGTGTATCTTTCAAACTACAGTCTCAGTACAAAATTCCCCCTTGCTTTTCCCCTGACAGAACCGAGTCCTTGTTGGGTTGCAGTGGAGGGATGGGAACAAAAGAGGGACTTTTCTGCAAATTCTGAAGGTATCACTCAATATCCAGGAGGAAGAGAAAAAAAAGGCAAATAGCACGAAAAAAGTATAATGTAAATATGGACAACGTTATGGGACTATTATTGTTAGACAGACCTAAAATGTTGTGAACATATTCTTTAAGACTTCTAAATGTTCCCAGTGAGTCCCTCAAATTTTCAATATATTTATCTACAAGTGATAACCTTTCACTAGTCAACATTTCAGGAGTTGATAGTTGAGGGAAAAGGCAGAACTTATTCAAATTTACCTTTTTTTTTTTTTTTTAACATTTGATTCAATCATGCATTAAGCCTCCATAGTATTAGCCTGTTTGGTTGTCTATAAACAGTTTGAAATTGATACAATAATTAAACCATTTCTTTAATCTTTTACAGCTGAGTTAATGTCTCGAGTTTGATAAGCTGTGACGGCGGTTTACCAAAGTATACTGATGACTGCCAAAGTGTGATTTGACTCATTTCAGTTATGACAATAGCAGTTAAAATTCCTGTAAAATTAGATTAAAAGACCCATCCAAGGCTTAGCCAAGGTAAATTAGAAGCTGTTCTTTAACCATCTGGAGTCTATGCATTTTCTTGGTCTCCTTTGAAAAGAAGCACTGATTTATTTATTTATCCCAAACACTCAGAAACACATAAAGTATTGATTAACAGAATTGTCAATTATACTATGTGGCTTTAATTATGAGTTGGTGTTTCTTTGTTTCCGGTCAGACAGAGTTTTACATTGTACCTGCTGTTCTGACTGTATCTTGAAATGGTTTGCATCAATCAAACTCAAGACTCCAACAGCGTGTTGCATGAGAATACATGAAAAAAGCAGTATGAGCCCATTAACGGAAACATTAAAATCGCTGATGGTTCTAAGCCAGCTGACCTTTTGAGTAGCATTTAGCTCAAACCCATTCTACAGAGCAAAGCACATTTTCATAAACGTCTGCTGTTGTCGATTAAAATCACAAAGTTTCTTGACAAGACTGAGGTGCACTGAGTGTGGAACGAAGGAGCTTGTGGCATTGTTGACAGGTCAGAGGAGTTGGTGCCATCTGGAACTTCTTTAAAGAATAGTAGTTTGGACTAACTGTGTTCTGTACACTCTTCCACCCCTCAGCACACATCAGCAACCACCCCTCTGTTGTTACGAGCCTGACAAGCATGGATGTGGGCTCATTCTCTGGGGAAATTTCTATTGGTCAGTCTAAACTTTGATTGATGTCTGTTGGACTAATAGTTTTGTTTTTTTTTTAAAGCAGGGAAAGTAACACCTCCACCCATCAACAGCATTCCATACAAGCAACAGGGTTCTGTACAGGCATAGAATGATGTTCCATACAGCTTGAAAGACGTTAATAGAGTGGTAAAACAGACATCAAAATCAATCATTGATTAGCTATATACCTACATTAATGTTAACCATTATAAATCATCAAATCTTATTAAATCTGCAAATATCCTGGTGTAACGTTAACATCTCTTGGTGCAAGATGACATGCAAAAAGGTCTGTGTTGCCCCAATCCGACAGTGACACCATACATTCATCGTCTGGGATTGATGCTAAAAATTGTCAAAGTTTTATCCAATAAAAGGTAATATCTTGAATAAATTATCTTAACTTGTTAAGAATATATTACTGAGTAGCATAAATTAAACAGGAATGTCCATTTTCAATGATCTAGTCGTCTCCCCTCTCAAACTGGAATCTGGGCTTGATTCTCCCCACTCGCCAGAAATACACAGGACAAAAGGGCGGGTGTTCCCTCTCTTGGGTAGTAATACAAGAGGAAAAATAAGGATGACACAGAAATAATTTTTTTTCATGAACTGGAAGTCTTTATTTAGCGTACAGTGGGAAAAGGTCATTTGTACGGAACGTCGTTACTGTATGGAACACATTTAGTCTATGTTACTTTGCAAAATAAAGTAAAATTAAGCATGAACACATCTATTGCTGATAAAAAGAAGATTGCATGTTCACCAATTTTAAGTCTGTAACGTACCCTTTTAGGCTATTTATTAAGCAAAAACATTGTCCAAAACTGTCTTTCTATGACTCCCTTTGAATAATACTTGTGTGTTTGTGCTAATGTCACATTCTTTACCATTGTCAGTCACATTTCCTCACCATGTTCCTCTCTGTCTAAAATTGCCACAGCAGAGAACTACAGTGTGTGTTTTAAGTACATTTCTGGATGTCCATCATTCAGTCGATAATACATGTGTTTATGAGTGTGCCGCTCAGGTCCCTGCATGTGTGTGAGTAAGTCTCATTGTTAAGTCCAGTGGCGATGCCGGACTCATTAAGACGGATGAGGAGCGCCCAATGTCATGGCTGGGTTAGCAGCCCATTGGCAAGCTAAGAGGAGAGCCGCCCTGCCACCGAGCTCTCGGCTCTGCAACGCACCACGTAATTATGTGGTTAAACGTCAAATGAACGGGGTAATTTATTCACCTGGGTTATTTATGAGAGGAGGGTGGTGGGGAGGTCGATTGAGATGTTTCTCACCTGCCCTTTTCGAAAGGTGAGACAAACTGCTTCAGGTTCACCTTGTTAATAAGAACAGCACAGTAGACAGGAGGAGCTGCTGTGTTTGGGTCTGATTTTAGCAGAGTCATCACACCTAAATATGAGTTGACAGCTGTCAATTATTCAGTCCATGCTCAGCATTAATAACATCTCATTTGAGATACTAAAGTTGATGTTTTTTAGCCTTTTGTAAATCTGTGGAAAAAGAATCCATCCTTATATTTTAGATATATTTTAGGGTTTCAGACATCTCTGGTAATTTACTTAAAGGGGAATTTCTGCTTTTTGCACATAAGCCTTAAGGGTAATTATGATTATATACAAGGTTCTACAGCATTGTTATGACAAACGTTGCAGTTCCGTGAGCTGGAGCTCATTGTTTATGTCACTGCTGGCTGAAAACAGCTGAAAACGAAGGTGCATAGGCACTCAGCTAATCTGTCAACAAGTACGATAAATGCTCATTTTAAAAGACGTGAACATTACCAGATGTTTAGTGTTGTCCCTTCATTTTACAACACTAAAACACAAAGTTAAGCAACAGCATATAACCTGAAAACGGCTTTCAGCTAACGCAACAGCTGTTTATGGGTTATATGCTGTTGTTTAACTTTGTGTTTTAGTGTCAGGACATGATAGGACACTACTGGACACTGGATGAGCTTCTCATTTTTTCAGCCAGTGGTGATGTCAACAATGAACTCCAGCTCTCGGGACTGCAGCGTTTGTCATAATTATGCTGTAGAACATTATATAGGATCATAAATATCCTCATTATAAGGCTCAATGTGCAAAAAAAAATTAATGCCTCCTTAAACTGTAACTGTCCTTTGGGTCAGTTAAATAGGTAGTTGTATCCTTGAAGTCACACATTGATGCAGTTATATCCAAAATAGTTTCTGCCTTGGTCAAGAGTCATTATACAGTAAAGTGGACTAAGTGTGTGTATATATATGTGTGTGTCTGTGTGTGTGTTAACCTTGTTAACTTTTCAGTTCCCGCTGCACACAGAGTGACCCCATCCATAATAGAGGAACCCAAGCATACGTGCAGCACATGTAAATCGGCTATTTGAATTTCAATATTGAATTTTTTAAATTTTCAGACAGGAGCATATTTTACCTGCATAAACTGTGTTTAATACGGCTCCAAATAAACACCTTTTGCAGTTGTTCTTTTCAAGCGTCAACAGCATCATTCTGTAAATGTGTAACTGCATTAAGAAGACTTTACATAGTGTTTAACAGAATCCAACAGGAGGGTTTACAATCTCTCTTAACCTGGATATGCACCTGACTGAAGTTAGCGGATAAGAGAAAAACAAAACCAAGTCTAGGGCTTTGGACAATCGCTTCTGTCTAACTTAAATCCTTTTGTAATGCCTCAGCTTGGCTAATAAGCTTCCCACAGTGCACAGAGGATTGACTGAAACAGAAACTCACAGCTTCAATGATTCAAGGAGACTTTCTTTTACAAAGTGGGCCAACAATGTGCAGCGAATTCCTTATGAGCTTGGAGGAGGAGGAAGGGGGAGGAGGGAGTGGGTCTTCCTGTGGGGAGAGGAAGTGAGAGTAGAATACTGATAGCAGCACCCAAAACCTCCTCATTAGGAAACACCATATGGTAATGCCACACAGATGCCTGTAAGCCAGTGGGCTGAAGCCTGCGACTGGGTGCACACTGTGTTAACTTCGGCACCACAATGGTGAAGTGGCTCCATAAATGAGTTTCTGTTTTTTCAAAGTTTTGGCTTTTCTGCTCTGCTGTTTGGTTTAATTACAGACGGTTGGCCGGGGACAGCAAGGTGCGCAGGGAGAAGGACGCCTGTTAGCCGAATGAGTTGTTTCACTGAGATGTTCCACATCTTTGACCAAGCCCGTGACGTTTTTGGAGTGAGGGATTTTTAGATATATTGCGATTCAACAGTCCTGAGCCATTTCAATGTGGATTTGTGCTCACGATGAGAATCAGAGCTCAATTAAGAATTTACTGTTTTAAGTTCCAGTTGTTGAGAATGAGGGTACTGGTACTGTCTCTCATAAATTGCAGTTTTCAATTTGCAGTTGAACCAGGTGATATGTAGTGTGGGTGGTGAAAAAAAATCGATTTACATAGGAATCTAGATTCTCATTTTACAAGATTTAAAACTGATTCACAAATCCTAAAAATCAATTTTTAATAATGTTTTTTTTTAAATATATGAAATAAACAATGAAATTCTTAGACAATTTATTGGTTGATCAACCGAAAAAACAGCTTGAACTTAATGAATTTACAGAGAATTTTAAATACTATTAAAACTTTTTTGTCTGAAATGTCTTTTTTGTGTATGTTCAGCATAAACGTTACTTTTTGTCTCTGCATGTTTACATTTTAGCAGTCAGCGGTTTAATATGTGAAAAAAAGAACACTGTAATTTTTTTTTCATGCTTTTCTCTGCTTTCATGCCACTCTGTCTTGCAAAACAGACCGAAGTCGATTTTGAAATTAAACCTGCTATACCAAGAATCAATTTTGATCGGAAATTGGTTTTAACCAGTAATTGATTTTGAATTAAAAAGTGACCCCAAGAAACAAAAATCGACTCAAATTATGAGATACTGAAAGATTCACACCCCTAGTATGTGGTTCAGTTGAACCTTTGCTGAGCCCAACCTCTCTGAAAAGTTCTGTGAAGTAGTTGAAGCGGGCAAGGAGCCTGCACAGACATGCGTCAAATTTTGGAAAACTTAAAAAAACAAATTAAAGAGAGAAGCAAACAGAAGGGTCAGAAATATGCCTTTGAATAATATGTACAAAATGTCAAACTGACTCAGCAGCGAAAGCAGGCCACCGTCGCAAAGATTAAGATGTGTGTTGAAGCCTACAGATCACAGGGCAGCGGCTCCAACTCGTGTTTCACTTCATTCATAAAACAATTGAGTACTCTTGTATCAATTTAGGACAAGGGGAGGTCATGTCTCTTCATATTGGACATCTTAAGTAATGTTAGGCTTTGTTGTCAGTTTAAGTTTGGGTACCAATGTTACAAACTGTTGACCTGGAGCTGCTACCCCCAGACTTCAGGCATAAACTGTAGCTTTGCTGTCTAGGCTTGCAAGCGCCCTGGATAACTACTCATAATTTAGTTATCCAGCTAATATCTGCTAATATGAAGGCAACGTGGTCTCAGTGTTTATTTTAGGATAACAGCGCAAACACAGGTGTGCACAGGAGCATCACTTTTAAAAATGCCCCAGACACAATGTTTAACCAAGACAAGGTCGAAATCCACAGAACCAGCAACCAGTTTACGTTAGAGGGCGGGGCATAGCAATGGGTTAATTGATACCATCCTTGATGTGGTTAAACAGCTATGGGAGACTCCCAACAATGTGTTGAAGCTGCAGCATTACTTTTACAGCAGGTTACTAAAAAAATCACAGATATGGTCATGTGGAGAGCAACGACTGATACTGTACGGCAACTTAAAATCTTAAAAATATGAAAAAAGAAGACATAAATTTATCTGGCTGAAGCAAGGAAAAGACTTTCAGAGTATTTTCTCGCCATTGTGAAGTGTTTTACCAGTGTAACTTCACTAAACCATAATTTTGTGGGATTTTCTTGGTTTCTTACTATGTCGTATGCAATTGAAAGTAAGATTCTGTAATTCTGTTTCTGTCTGATCCAGAGAGGGAACGTGGCTCAGTTTGGCTGAGAGGTTGAAAGGGAATTCTTAACACAATTCATGCCCTTCAGCTGTTTTTCCTGTCAGACAGAGATGGGAGAAAAATAATAATATGGTTGGCATTATGTCTACATATCTCTTCTTCTTATGGTACGACCCAGTGGCTGTCAACTGTGCAGCAACTCAGCCCTCTCCTGATAGATAATGAGACTATGGAATAAAAATGTGCAGAGAGAAGAAACAGCCAGTCTCTTTCAGCGTGATCGCCAAGGACATTACATCCGTCTTAGCTGACCGGTGTTGCAGTGGGCTGCATCACTCAGACATGATGACTTTTGGTGAAGTCTTTGTGTTTCGTTTTGTAACTGTAAAAGTAACATTCATAGATGCGAAGATCAAAAACTCATCAAATGGCTTAGGAGGGAACTTGCAGCCTGATTGCTCTTTTCTGCACAGCTTCAGAAGAGGATCTTCCATTTGCTCTCAGAGGCCCCTTGCAGATGAGCATTTATGGTTTGGCATAAAAATGTAAAACATGCAGTTAAAACAATGCATGCAATTTAATAGGACCTTGATTTCTAAAAACATTTTCTTAAACTTTTTTTTGTTAATGGCACCCAGAGTTCATCTAAATGGTTTAAATCCAAACTGAACTGTACATTTTGACAGATTTTATACTTAAAGCTGGCTAATTCTTGTGGTGGGTCATGGACTTGGAACAAGTCAGACACTGAATTTAGAGAGATGGATGTATAGATGGATGGATTTATGTATTGTGAAGATTGTGGCCTAAGGCAGGAAAACATAGCACATATATATTTTAACATAGTCACCTCCTTCACACTTAATCAAGCAGTTGTGACGCATATGGATCTCTTTTTTGTAGAGGTCTATAACTTTTGGAGGTCCAAGATACTGGACCCAAAATGGTAACCATACAGCCCCTTCTTTATTTTGGGAGAAAGATAATAATTGAAAGGAGAACTGCACTTTTTTGGGGGGGTTAGCCTATCATCCACGATCCCTGTGTAAGACAAGACCATAGATGCCTTTCCCTTGCCAGCGTGAGGCAGCTGTCTGGCGACTTACTGAACACACAGAGAAGGGATAGGCATCTACATTCTTGTCTTACTTTGGGATTGTGGATGACAAGCCAAACCCCCCAAAAAGTGCAGTTTTCCTTTAAAGGTGCTCAACCAGTTGAATAGAGCAGGTGGTGAACAAGTTCAAACCCACTTTCCTGGATGGCAGCCACCACCTGCACAAAGGCCGATGTTGTCTTTTCCATTTTCTCAGACAGTGCTGACTCGCTATTTTCAGTTGCCCAAAACAAAAATTACCACAAGAGTTATTGCCTTTAAACTTTTTTTGCATAGTCACTTAATGAGCTGCACGTGCAAATTTAATGAGAGCTGAATATCTCATCCTCCTCCACTTTGGGCTACACCTAATCTATATGCATGTCTGTGTAAATGTGTGTATATATGACACATATATCAAATCATATTGGACCTGCCAATTTTTTTTCAATAATTAAATCACAATCATCGTAATTTTTGGAGGGAAAAGCAATACTTTTTTCTCCACCTTTCTCCCTACACACATATTTATAAAAGTTATTATTACAATAAATTTTCCATACTTCCTTAACACAAAAAGATAAAGGAGTGCATCTTACTGAAAAAGTCATGGCTGGTGTCAGTGGAGCGAACAAGCATGACCGCCCGCTGCAGATAACATGCATTAACTGACTCAGGTTGGCCAGAGAGCAGAGTGGGTTGCCAGTTGTGATGTCTCACTTACTTTCTCCTTGTCTACCTGTGTGTCTCTCCCACAGTGGAGTGTAGATATTTTGAAAGATGAAGTTTGCGTAAGTGTGGGAAAGTAGACTAACTGTCCGCCTCCAGTTTGTATCAGTCTAAGTCGCTCAACAATCTGAACAGGAGCATCAGAATGCAAGACAATCCTTTGTGACTTGAAGGTTATATTAGTAACATTTATATGTAGATTAATAGTAATAACAACATAAACAGTAATTTAAAAAAAAACAACGGGGGGGTTTTTATTAGATATTTTTTGTGCATTTTGTGCCTTCTTTTAAAGGACAGTTAAATGATTGAAAGGAAATGGGCTAGAGAGGGAGGCACATGCTGAACTGAGCCCAGGGCCACTGCAGCAAACACAGCCTCTGTGTATTGTGCGTCCCCTCTACCAACTGAGCTACCAGGGTGCTTCATCCATGGAGTTTTTAGAAAGGTGCAGGAAAAAATGATTGCTGAAAGAGTATTGCTTTTCCTTCCAAAAATTATTATGATTGTGATTTAATTGTTTTTTAAAAAATTGTTGGGTCAAAAATGATGAATGTGTTGTCTAAGATGACGAAAGGCTTGTGAGCCAATAGCATAACGACTCTGGTATCATGTGGTATCTCTGTATCGTTAGTGATCAAGATTCTCGGTGCTAAGGGTTTCAAGTTGTCTACTGGAACTTTACGTCTTCGAGTTTAAACTTGAGTTTAATAACTGCATTATGATTTATATATATCAGTCAAAGTGCCATAAGCATACTACAGTGTTGTTTTGCATTGAATTATACTTGTAACTTGTTAGAATAAATCAGTTCATTTGCTTTAACAGCTTTAAATGATGAAGCATAGAGGCCTGTCCAACAAGCTTTGTAACTTTTTGACTTCTGAAAGTACCTCACTGTGCTGCAAAATTAATTTTGACTTGAATTGGTTAAACTTTTAACAATCCCCACGATAAAGTGTGGTCATTGCAGCTGAAAAAGCGTAATTTGGCTGTAACTATATTGGGTGTCTGTATAACCTGCCATTTGTCACAGCTCATGCTACATAACTGCAGCAACGAAATAAGTGGCACTTTTAAAAGGAGCAGGTTTCCAATAAATGGAGGGCTGTGTCTAAGGTGTCCTTTTATAATGCTGCCGCAGTCTGTGCAGCCTTGCCTAAGGACAAACCTGATCCTGAAGCCTTTTACCCCCCAGCATGATTTGTGGACACTTGTGTACACTGTGCTTGCTTCATCATGCAGGGAGTTTTTATGACAATCATTGATTCCTCAACACCCCTCACACGCAGGGGGGTAGGAAAGACGTGAGAATTGATTCCCATCATTACTGGTCCCAATCCCTCTGCTGCACCCACAGTCACAGACCTGTAGAAAGGTCATAAAAATTAGCTCTGCTGCTTCTCTGTCAGAACGATCTGGCTGCTTGTGCTTCTATCAATTTGTAAATCTGATGATTTTTTTCTTTCTTTCTTTCTTTTTTTTTTTTTTTGGGCAAGTGTGCCAGTTGGGCCCTTTGCATTTCTGTTTGGTTTGGGTTCCCACCATGCAGTTGATGCTGTTTACAAGCTCCCAGACGTGCTCTCTGCAGCGTTGTGGTTCATTTGATAAGCTTTGTTAATTAGTGTGGCTGTGTTCGTGCCTGTACTTGTATGTATTTTATTCCTTTGAGTCTTCACATGTATCTGTAAACGTGTAAATGCTTGGTTGTTGATAGTATTCTAGTGAAAATGTGTGTGTGTAGGGAGTAAATGATAAAATGCATTAAAAAAATACAATCTTAGTACAATCACTCAAGGGTTTCTTGATCTTGATGTTATAAAACAACAGTCTGAGCAAAGGTCTACATTTTGTTTCCAAATCTTTTTTGTGAGATTGCATCCAGAAATTTGTTTTTATTCAACTTTATTAAAAACACACAGATCGCTACATTTTTACTCCTACTTTCCTCCAATTATGTGACTGCTGTACTTGCTAAAAAGTTCCAGAATAAGATTTTACACAAACATATTGTCAGAAATGTGTTTCTATTAGGCAGTATAAGAAGGTTTTTGTTTTTTTTGAGTGTTAGTAAAAGTAACAAATATATGATTAATATTCTGAAAGATTATAAAATCAGTAAACATGGCTGAAACCTTTTCCATCATGCAGTCACTCAGTGTTAGAATGATTTATAAACATAAACCATACGCATAAACTGCTCCTAGGAGGGATATAATGAGTCACTTATATGAGTTTTGTTTTTTTTTTTAAGTGAACTACATATTTATCAGAATCATGCTCATGTTTGCATAAAATTTGCTCCTTTTAAGCTAATAGTTACCTTTTTTCTGCTTTGTCTGCACTTTGCACAGCCTGCAATGCCATCATGCAAAGATAACCCCTCTCCCTCTGTTACTAACAGCCTAATTTATCAAATCATATAAAGCTGGCGTATATGCTCCTCTGTACAGCTTGGACTTAGCAAAAGATCCACATGGAAATCAGGTTATTTTCAATGTGAATTGCAGAAGGTTGGTGGGCCTGGGTGAAACAAAATCTTGGTGGCAACTACAGTTCATATAAACTACCCATATAAACTTCTTTGTCCTGTTATGGACGGGCTAGTTTAAAGGTTTGGCAGGAAAACTGACATGAATTCAAAGTTTGTTTTTTTTCAAATGTTCAGAAAAGCAGAGTCAAATACTGACTGTGCAAGACTTTTCTCATTCCAGAGTGAGTTATCTTTTTCAAGCAGGCTGAACGACACTCTGGCCTGAAACAAAGTGTGTGTAAAGACGGGGATATTGGGGATATTTTCTGTGCCCTCATGTTTGAAGATATTTATGAGGCAAATATTTGTCTTTTGTTTCTCTTCTGTCACTCTCTTATTAAATAAAATGTACTGCTCTTTCAAAATCCTCACTTTTCTTACCCACCCTGAACACATTCTTAACAAATCCAGTTGTATTCTGCATTTTAGTGCATCTTCAAAAGTCCAGCATTATGCAGAACCTAAATGCATCTTTTACCTCCTGGTGGGGAAAGCAGCAGTGTGCATTTGAGTGCACAGATGCAGGGTATACTTGCGTCCCTAGGAGTTGTCTCAGATCAATAGGTGGCGGACGGGGCAGTCATCGATCAGCTCAGTGCATCGAGGCTAATTTATGCCACTGCTCCGGCGATCCCTCCACACCGAGGCACTGGGGCGTGAAATTCAAATTATTATTACAGCCAGGCAATTCCATTATCTGGGGGAAGGATATGTCGCTCTGGCACATATTGGCTGTCTTCCTTGTGTAAAGGGAAAGAGAAGGTGAGGAGGAATGGGGGCCAAGGCTGGCCCTGTGTGGCCATGGCAGTGGGGGTGGTTATTACCCCACTTCATCACGATGGCCTCAGTTTCTCCTCCTCCAGCCCACTCACACCCAATCAAGAGAATTAAAGTAACTGAACAGCTATTTTGTGTCTGCTAATGGTTTTGTATTTTTACAGTAAATAAATGTGTACTGTTTTTGTTTGTTCCTTTGTTTTACCTATTTAGCAAATTCAAAATTTAATTTCTTGTTTT
>JAQFJA010000005.1:16092401-16103604 GCA_029874485.1 Naso brachycentron
AACAACAATGTTTACAACAAGCACGAAATGTTTCTATGAAGCACATGTATGTAGTTTTTCGGACCCTGGCCAGAGCTGGAAGATGCTGCGCTCTGATCGGCCTGTTTGCAGAGGGCGGTCCATTATTAAATAACAATAATATAAGTGAAGTGTTTACTGTTCAGCGCACTGATGTTTGGAAAAAAAAAAAAGATCCTGCCTCCAATACATTTCTCAGTCACAAGTATTTGATAACCACATTCAGCCGATTGGCCAAAACCTTGGACATCATAATTTTCTTTCTCCCCAATATAGGTATTGGCATCCAACCGAAAATTCCCATATCAGTTGGGTTCTTAGTTCTACATTTTTATTTTACATCTAACAAATATATTAACACCTTGTATGATATGGCATTTATTATAGCACGGTTACAGAACAAATAATTAGAAGTGAATCAAAAGATGTGTGATCCCTAACACACCGACTCTTACTTAAATATTAAGTCACCTGTGATACTTTTCAGATAACTTCTCCATTCTCTTAGGAGGTTAGCACTGGATGTAACAGAGACTTTCTGAGAGGTTTAACAGTTATAGGAATGCTTCATTTTGCAAAAACCTATGGCTTCACTGTAAATGGGCATTCATGCATAGGTTCATTGCTCACATAGCTCGGCATGTTGCCAAGCAGCTTTATCGGGTTTCTGGGGTTTTTCATTGAGTATCAACATCAGTTAGCATATGGTTGTCAGAGGCAGCTGCCATTGTGCAGGCATTAATGTTGGCTCAAAGCTAGCTAGTGAAGGCAGGAAAGCCTTTTTGTTTTGTGCCAAAAACAGAAGGAACTGCTAGGCATCACCTAGTAAACAAGGTTTCGATATGAATGGTAGCTCGCAAAATATTGCTCCTAAGCTGTCTCAGTGGAGTCTGTGGCAATCTGTAAATAAGGAGACCAAAGGGGGAAATGTCTAATCGTCCTTGAAAAGGATGTGCCACAGTTTTTTAATATCTTCTGCCCCGATGCCCAGAGGTATTGCAGGGTGGGAGGAGTGGGGGAGGCATGTGTGGCGGGTGTGCTGTCGGTGCTGGGTGATGGGGCATTACTCTCGCGCCATTGAGTTCATTACAGTCCCTCTCACATATCCATCCCTCACTCTCTCTAAATGCCCTTGCCAGCCTCTAATTCACTTAATTCCTTGATTATCTATTCTGACAGCATTCGGGCAGAAAGGTCAATACTTTTTGTGGCATGCACCTGAACTTTACAACACTGACTCAAAAATGAAGGAGCTGGCTTCATCAAAGCAGCGCCGAAAGGATGGAAAAACATGATGTATTGCAATCGTACACTACCAGTTGGTTTCATTAAATTTTCATACTTCACACACTCAGAGGCATATTGTAAAAGAACACGCATAAACGGTATGCATCAGTGCGCACAAGGACAGGGAAAAAAGAACATGAACACACCACAAACGCAGTTGTACACTTGCTCCAAACACCCATTTCTCTCTTTTCTCTTTGCCCATCTCTTTGATGAAATCGAGGTTGCCATGCCGTGACTGTGCGCGGCAGACGCAAGAACAAGTGTTTCCCCCCGAGGAGATGCGATCTAAATGGGAAAGCAACATGACAGCTTTGCTCTGAACGGCCACATAATCAAACGCCACACCCACAGTTACACACCAGCACTTCTGTTCAGGAGGCTCTCCACTCTCCACTTCATGCATGTAGAATATAAAATACAACCTCCCGCGGTCTTTGCCAATGAAGATTCTGCATCTGTCGCAGGATGTCCTTTTTTCCTGTCAAGATTATTTTAGATTCACATTTTTAAAGTTTTAGTTTTACTTTTATTTTCAATTTCCTGCACTCTTTGAATCTTTTTCTTGAATTTTTTGCTTGTAAGTTTTTGCTAAACTGACTGTTTGTCCTCTGAATAAAAAAATCGTCTTCAAGATTAGCTCAGTCTTGGCGATTTTAAATTGAGCACACCCATCAGTTTATAGATAATTAATATGTATGTGCAGTTATAGTCAATTAAAATGTTTAGTGAAGTGGGCTAAATGGTCACAGAGGCCCAATCTGGGCCAGTTTGGCGCACCACAGCTCTATGATAAAGAGGATTCCAGCTGGTAAAGTGTGTCTTGCTGCATCATCTGTGTGAGAGATCTCCCATAAATCTGCAGACTGCTGTCTAGAACACGAGGATTTAAGTCACTGTGTTCAGAAAAGCTGCCACTTCGGGTGAACGCATACAGCACTTAAGCATCTTGTTGAATTTTGTGCCGGTAATATGTGTGTGGGGGGTTTAGTGCGAGTGGGTGATGCAGACACAAACGAGACAAATGTGCATATGTGTGTGCGAGAGAGAGCGAGTCAGACAGTTTGACAGGTGGATGCTGTGTTATGAGAGAGGAGTGTTTGCTTGTACACATGTGAATATGTGTACATTGACTCAGATATGTGAAGAGTAAGGGCTGACAGTATTAGCTGACAGTCAGAGCTGGTAATCCTGCATCTCCACACACACACACACACACACACACACACAATGTGGTGCAAGAATGTTAGAGTAGGATCTGTTACACTGCATGCAAAGCACCAGCCAGCCTCTGCCAGCTTGGCTGGGCTGACTTGGCTGATTCATTCGAGCAGTTTGGCTTCACTTCTCCCTCTTGTTTCTTCTCTCTCTTTTTTCTTCATCAATCTCATTTAATCAGTCATTTCCACCTGAGGAGGATTCTGCCCACCTGCTCTCTTTTACGTGAAGTAAAAACCAAGTCCAAACCATAATCGAAATGAGTTTTGGTTTAACACTTTGGGTTTACAAAGTATTATGGGAGAAGTACAAGGTTTAAAGCATTGCTGTGTTGTTATTTATCACTGCCTGTCACTGAAAATGTGTACCATGCATCCTTTTTTCTGCTTGTGTAAATAGAACAATATTGATGGTCTATAGCTGTGAAAGCAGCTTTTTGAGGCAGTTCTCAGGCAACGTTTAGGGCATGCTCACAAGGAGGGCCTGACCGATATGGGATTTTTGGGGCAGATATCAGTACAGATAATCTGGAGCAAGAAAATTCTTTTATCTATCGATCGATCTATTATGCTAAATGAGGAGATTTAAAGTCCCCATGAAATGAAAAATATATTTTGTTAGCTTTAATGCTGTGTGTCTGTGTTAATTGTTCATGCATCTCATGCTGTATACAACATATTTTTAAAAATCTTTGTTTTCCTCTGATTGGAAAACATTTTTAATTTTGTGATAACTCATTCTGCACTCCAGTGCGTATCTAATTTTTCTATCCAAATGTTTCTTGATTTTTTTTTCATTTTTTGTGTTCCAGAGGAGGAGGTGGGACTCGCTAGTCAATTAACAACAGTCAATTTAACCATGTTTGCTGCTCTATATAAGTTGTGGAGGTCCTAGACAGGTTGGGAAACTTAACAACGTTTTGTCTGTCTTCATAGAATAAAAAAAAATAAACTGTGAGTCTGGTAATGTGATGCACAGCTTCTTGTAAGCACACGGCCCCAGTTAGCATTAGCTTAGCTAGTAGATTCAGGGGGAAGGGCGGTTTCCTGTCATTTACTGCAGCCGATCCTCATCATTTCTGCACTGTAACAGTTGAGGAAGTTCTAGAAACATTTGAAAACTTAACGATGTCATGTCTGTGTACATAACATAATGCTGCGGTGTATAAAGTTGTTTTGTACTCCAGTTGTACTGCTCCATATATCCATACACAGCAAAAACTGTCAGCCGGGGTGGAGGGCGGAGGGCGGGTGTAGTGCACAATCAGCCCTAATGGCTACTGTGAATGTTAATCAATTACTGCAACTAGTTCCTGCCTAGATGCCTGTTTTTGCCGGAAATACCTCAGTATGTGAAAACAAATCACACTCTGACTTCCCTTTGACAGGGTCTTTAACGTGAATTTCACTCTATAAATAATCCACCACCTTCTGCTGGACAAACTACATTAGTACGCTATTTTAAATAACCAGTGCGAGCATTTTTATGTATTAAACAGTTTTAATAATGGCATATCAGAGAACATATATGCTAATTCTGACATTTCTGTGGTAGGCTAATATCAGCCTAAAATATTGGTAAAATGCTATGACAATGACAATGACAATATCTTCATATCAGTAGGTGTTGCTTATTAGTCTAGTATGTTTGCACAGTGCTATTTGTTGATAAAAAAAAACACAAAGTATTGCTGAAATAGATGGAAATTTGGCTTATTAGGCTTATTAGGCTTAAAAAAGTATTGAGCAAATTGAAAATGTAACCTGATGATGACACCATGAAAAAAAAAAAAAACAGAGAGAGAGAAGGGATCACTAAAAGTCTTTATTCTTTATTTATTGTGCACCCTCACTGTCTGCACCAAATATCAGGGCAATCCATTGTATTGTTGTTAAAATACTTCGGTGTGCACTTAAGTGCCATCATTGCTTTGCTTTGAGCCCTTTAAATGTACTTACAAGAGAGATGACGTGCCGTCCTGCTGCACATTTGTGTATTCACAGTATGAATACATGCGGCTTAGAGAGAAGGCTGAGTGCTCGTATCAGACTTAATGCACACATCCTCCTCCCCCTGTCCAGGTGCTATGTGCCAGGCACTTCATTAGCCGAGCTCTGCAGATGGACGCCGATGGAACCAGGCATTTTGAGCTTCATTCTTTGTGACTTGTTGTTCATTAAAATCAAATTACGTGTCGGGAAGCATAACTTGTTCGTGCTGTAGTGCAGTTATTGCTCAACAAGCTCTTTGTCTTGCATCAGTGCGTGTCTGTGTTTGTCTTACACAGTCTGCCAGGCCAATTCTGCTCATTCTGTGCACCTGACTGCTACATTTGTGACAAAGTTTTCACAGAGGCACAGATCTTTACCCTCTACAGAATATCTCTCTCTTTGACTGTTGTTAGGTTGTATATGATTGTGCTTCAGTTTACATCAAAAGATCGTCATCTGTACATTATCCGAGATGAATCCTGTCCTCGATTCATGTCAATTATCCTATAATAAGGGAATGATTAGAAACCTAGAATTTCTTCCATTTAGCTTTTATTTGATTTGACAGACACCAATATATAAAAATCGGATCTTTGCATCGTTGATTGACAAGCTTTCTGTGTCAAGTGTTAAAACACCACCACATTGTTCTGTTGGCACCACAATAACATCAAAGTCAGATTAATGAGAGAACTAAGAATTTTAACTGTAGATCATCTTATCAGCCAAGAAACAGTAAAGAAAGGGATTTTGAAGGTCTGAAAGTCCTCTACCATAAAGCTTGGCATATACTGTACCATTTTATGAATCTTGTTTATTCCACCTCCTACTGCACAAGTAAATTGTCTCCGTCAAAGGTCATGATATACGGTTTGTGCTCACACTGTACGTCCGGTTGGCCCCTGTGGACAATTTGGGTTATTGACAGTAGTTATTAAATTTTCATTTGAAAGCTTGGCAGGTAGGAGCAGAAGACGTCAAAGAAGAAGAGTAGTAGATTTTTGTTTGTTAGCTTTGCTAATAAAGCAAGGATGTGCTGCCTTGATGGTCTCTTGATGAATCAACTCGTGGCTCTGCTTCATCTGACAATGGGTCAGGAGCAGCTTATCAGCTGTACACTACACCGTGAACAACGTGTGACAAAGCTCAAATTTGGTCCGACTCCATTTGTGCATCTCAAAAATTGAGTCAGAAATGGGCTCAGATTGCACAGTGTATGCTCGTCTTAAGCTGAGCGGATGTAATACCCTAAATTATGGTAAATGAAGTGCATTTAAGTGATGCTTTTCTAGTCTATCAACCTCTGAAAATGCATTGCAGTACATGTCAGCTTTCAGGAATTCACACACTCTTATCCACTAATAGCAAGAGTCTGTAGCTTCAGGTGCTATTTGGAGTTCAGTTTTGTGGCCCAAAGATGCTATAACTTGAGTTAGAGGAGCTGGAGCTCAAACCACCTAATAAGTGAATGTCCTGTTTTATCCCCTCCGTCACCACTGCCCTTTGAGGAAAGAAATAATGATTTTATGAGTTACAAAACTAAAGAGCTTATAATTACCTGTGAGTCAGTACCTATTTGTGCCTCCCTCTGTCTCTCTGGCTTCCTGCTTGTCCATTTTTTTAACCCCCCCCTATTTCTTCTCTACATTACCCCGTCTCATTTTTTTCAAATTTATATATTTTCACACACGTTCCCATTTCTAAATAGCCAAATGTCTCAGAAAACTGAAGAATATGGAGGGATTGTATCTAGAATGACAGAGCCAAAGAATATGTAAGTGTGCTGGAAATCAACCAAGAAAGAGCAAAGGGCATTGAAACTTAATATGACGTATAAAAAAATGAACATATGCTAAAATCCCTGAGTTTTCATAAGGGATTTTTTGTCTTTTTCTTTGCTCTTTGTGCTGACAACCATTCTTTATCCTCTTAATTTACAGCAAGGGGGTCTTTAGTCATAAATCCTTGCAGATAACCTGTGTAAGACAAGTCACTGCCTCAAACAGTTGCTCTAATCAGTCAGTTAGGTTGAGGTGTTTTAACATCAGCTGCATGTAGCTACATTTTAAAAGGCGCATAAATATTGCTGCCTTTGAGTCCAGCTACAACACTGCTCTTATTGAATTAGCAAGCACTGGCTTGTTAGAATCAATATCAATGTTATCACAGTGCCCCAGGTGAGCAAGATATAAAGAGAAAATCAGGTGTGACAACATCTCCTCCATCATCAATACACTTGCCTCCTCTCCTTTGCTTGCCATCGACCAGATATTGACTGCTAATGAGAGAAGGGAATTGATCTCTTGCTTGTGCTCACTGAGAGGTGACTTCACATGGGCAGTAAGCAAAAGGCAATCAGAGGATATGGGTGATAGACAAAGAACGGGAGGGAGACGTGCAAGGAAATTGAGTGATCCAAAAGGTGACAGAGTGGTCTCTAATTGAAGGCCTGTGAGGGACTGGAGGTAATCAGGGAAAAAGAAAACTTACTCTCAGTTTGATCAAACTATTAGCAACTTCCGAAACTTATATAGGACGAGCTCAGGGGACACAAGCGTTCATAGGACACACTGAAAACTATTTACAAGTGAATACCTTTAGGTCTGTCAACAGGGAGAACAGGGAAAGAGTAGCAAAACTTCAGTGTGTCACATCGGCGAGTTTCAACAAGGACAGGAAAGCTGCGATATTCATGAGTATTAATCTCAGCTGTGGCCATCAAGTGCAGCTGTTTTAGGGTCCATGTTGCATTTTTTCAGTTCTTCCCAAAGAGGTACAGAGCTTGTAGCTGTGTAGAGAAAACAAGCAAGCATCTTTTATCTGAGTGTTCCGAAGACAGTTCTCATTCAAAATCTTCGAACATGAAATATTTGTTTTATTTAAAATTGCAGTAAATAACTTCTGAAAATGAGCTAGCAAGCTAACATTAGTTGTAGCATGAGACTCGTTGGGAAGCAAATTCGCTGCAGCCGTTTGCGCCAGCTTGCACTTTATTTCTTTTGTTGTCTCTCTCTCTCTTTAAGTCCATTTTGAACTGAGATGAAACGGTGGCAGGGAAAGTTGCAGTGGAGTAAACTGGTCCGTCTCAGCTCCAGCTCGAGCTGACTGACGGTGTGGCTTGCAGTACCTCTGTTATTGTTAGAGGTGAGTCAAAGCAGGGTGAGCTAATCAGCTCGTTGACGTCAAGAAGCACAGCGTAGACCAGCAAATTAGGACAGAGAGTACAAAGAGCATCACTGATTTTTTCTGAAAATCCCTTGTCCTCATGGCAAAGAAAATATCATGGTAAAAACAGGCCTTATTAATGACTAATTTATCAGCAAATGGTGTCATTTTTCAACCACTATTACACTGTTTAATCAGGTTGTACATCATAATGACGAAGATAAACCAAAAAGTAATCTAGTGTCACATTAAGTGCTCCTCAGCACCATGCCAAGAAAAAAAAGGCCATATTGGCATGGGCCCTTATAAACCATCATTTGCAGTTATTGCAACAATTATCGTCAAAGTCTAATATCAGTGAATTTAGTTTTAAGAGCTTGTATTAAAGTTATGAGTGTCCTATAATAAAGAATAGAGAGAAAATAGAGAGAGGAAAACCGTGTAAATAGAACCATGACTCTGATGAAAAAAAGGAATAGTAAAATTTAGCACATGAAAGAGCACACCTGGCCCCAGGCTATTTGTTGACGGATTCCACCTGAAATAATGAGTATTATGCCGACCTCAAGGACTGCTGTTAAAATTTTAATTGCATATTAAGCACTAATCATAAATGCAGAATGGGTTTTCTCCATAATGGCTGAAGCCACATATTTTTCAAGAGACTTTTACTGACCACAACTTGCAGCATAATGTTTAGAATGGTCCTTTCATTGAGTCCTATACATGTTAGGAATCATTTTTGCAATCTCTGGCATTAAAGTATCATTATATACAATGTGTGATATGATTCTAGATGACTCATATGTACACATAGAGTTGACATATTTGGGCCAGTGTCCACATACCATTTTTTTTTTTTTTTTTTGAATGCCAGGTCTTTTTTAAATTGTTCTCAATTTGAGGAAAGCATGTGCAGCAGCAGGCAGCTGCACAGAGAAAAAGCGCCGCTCCCAGCGTCTTTTTTCCAAGTGCTCTGCCTTAATTCTGTGGCTGTTCTGAGCATTTCCAGTGCTTCAGAGTTTTAAATTTCTCAACTTTTTTAGAAAAGCGCTGGTGATGTCACTTGCACTCTTTTCAACAAGCAGAAGATGGCTTGAGTTGCTTGTTTCATAGTTTTGATGAGTAGTAGATCGCTCAGAAAGTAAAATCAGTGGGGCAGGGTCGATCTCACAGTGGCCCTCTGTCAAGATATTGTTGTCATAGCGATAAGACGCATGTGCAGCGTTTTGTTTCTCTCGGCTGCCGAGCGTTAAACAAGCTCTTTACTGCTCGAAAAACCGCTGTGTGGACACAGACCCTTTGATTGTATTTATTATTAAGACCTGCAATGTACCATTTTCTGTTTAACCTCTCAGCAGTGCTGTGTCTTTCTTTTTTCTTGATTTTTTTCATAATGAAAATGGATGAGACCTTCACTTCTTGTGTCTCACCTCTTGTTGAATCATAATAAGCCTGGGTAAGAGGGATGGTTACACTTTTTGACCTTAAGTAGATTTGGTGGATTTGGTGGAAATTATACTGCACCATGGCAGCTGGCGATATCTTCTCCGAGCACACGGCGGTCATATGTTCGCAGCACAGCAACAACTGCCAGGCAAAGCCATCTGTGAAATCCATAGCTGTTTATGATGAATGATGCAAAGCGTTTCAAAATCAATCAGGATTTTAAACGTGTTCCAGTGTACCTCCGGCTTTATTAAGAGTCCATTTCAATCAGATGACATTTTTATTTTCTCTGCTTTCCTTGCACCTTGATATTCATGTCATGTCCTCAGAAAAGCCCTAACAGGGAATAATTGGGTCTTGTCAGCCAGCAGGAAAGTTAGACCATCAAAGATAATTGCATGCTAATGTTCAATAAGCCTTGTAAGTCGCTGCAGATAAGTGTGGCTGCCAAACAGCCTTGCCAGGGGAAAGCACATCTAATCCCTTGGCTGTGGCCGGGGAAAATTAATACTAAGCTCCTTTGGCCAGACATTTCCAGTGTGGTGGTAGAAACAATTACACAACAGACCACCCCAGCACAATTAATGGATAACAGTGGAGCTGCCCAGATGTACACATTACAACAAAGATGCATCTACCCACTAGCTGTACAATTAAAAATTGTATGATCGGAGTAGAAGTGGGCTGTTTGTTCGAGTTCAGTGCACGATGGAGTTTATGCAGAAGGACCGTGTTGTGTCAGGACGCCGATTTATCATTTTCACCACTCCACTCCGCTGTGTCCTCTGTTTACATGGTGGTCTGTATCTAAATGATAGCTAATTAAAATGTGCCACAAAATAGACCAGGCATAAAACCACATCATATACGTTGAAAAATTGGTTCTCCAGAGGGATTCTTTAATTATTTAATCACTGATCATTTTTTAAATTTATTCAGTGGATTTTAGGGATTATTGTAGTTCAAAAATCATCATATTATGTTTTGTTACTTAGCAGATAAAATTTTCTCGAGGATAGTTGATAGCTGGGAAAATCCTTTTCCCCACTTTGCATGGAATAAGGAAGGCTTGAAGAAAGCACTAGCAGTAAGGGCTCCAGCTGTTGATTCTTTTTTTTAGTAACTGAATATTCTACTCATTATTCTGTTGATTAGTCTTCTTATCAGATAAGAATTACTGTTGCTTAATTAATTAAATTAAAATGCCTTGTGCATTCAATGAAAAGAAGACATGTATCCTAAAATGAACAACTCGTTGATTTCCTCTTAAGAAAGATCTACATTTTTGTTTGCTTAAAATGCATACAATAAAAATGTCTGTCAGAACTGAACCCATTAAGTTAAAGTGCCATTTTACGTTTTGGCTTTGTGGGATCTGTAGGAGGAAAAGAAGATGTGTTATGTGGTAGGGTAATTTGGTTAACAATAGATACACTGTGCAGACTTTTTCTTTTGTTTGGGCTTGAGGTGGACCCATAACTGTGAACACTCTCTTTTCATTTTCTCTGGCCTGTCCTTCCTCCTCCCTCACTATTTTCTGTCATTTCCTTGTTTATGCTAACTGCACCATCAAATCACATCTTCACTTCACCTGTCGACAGCATAAACTCATTTTGTAACTGTGTTTATCATTAGTGTGAAATAGGACCCGACCAATATATCAGCTTGCCAATATTATTACCCAAAAACGTATCTATTTTTCACCCAAAAACTAATCACAGATATACCAGTATTGGCATTTGTGTTCTCCAACATGCCAATATTAAAACTGTTTCTTAAGGCCAGAAAAATGCTTGAACTAATAATTTAGAGTTGTGAAATGGCACGTTTGCCCTGCAGAGAGTGGTCCATTATTTAATAACTAATAAGTAAAGTGTTTACTTTTCAGTGCACTGATGTTTGAAGTAAAGCTTGTTAGAGTGTAAGATTTCCTGGCTCTGTCAAGACCCTAAGTGAGTAGGGCGTCGATGTGAGTCACACACCTTATCTAGGACAGCTAGCTACTGCTACACCACATTAACAAACCACATGTGGTTGTTAGATGTTTATGTTTAATGCTACTGGTTAATTTCTTC
>JAQFJA010000005.1:16120056-16132389 GCA_029874485.1 Naso brachycentron
ACACGCAGACACACACAAGAAGAGTGTGTTTCATGGTGAGAGAGACGCGATATTGTTTTGGAGTCTCCGTTTGCTACTGATTCGATACGTCTTCTGTGGGTGCGTTATGGCTGCTTTGTGTGTGTGTGCCTGCGCGTTTGTGTGTACGTATGTGTGTGAGTGTGTCTGTGTGTGTGTGGGGTGCTTGGCAGAGGTTCATAAAGGGCTTTGGTGGTGTATTGTGTTGAAATTTCGGATCAAGTTGCGAATTTACTGTCACTTTCATAAAGTTACCTACTGGGGCTTTAAACAAGGTCAGAAATCTGCTTACAAACAATTCTGTCCAATCTAATTCAGCATTTTATTAATATTATTATTATTAGTAGTAGTAGTAGTAGTAGTAGTACTACTAGTAGTATTTTACTTATTTTCTTTTGTTTTATTGACCATAGTTTACAATTATCATATAGTGGAGGGTGAATGAGAAATTATGATATATATGAGACATGAATAAACAAATGCAATCAAATTCGGATTTGAGACGGGGCAGTTGGACTTTATCCACAAATTAATTTCTACTTCATTTTATCTTTTTGTTTGTTTTGGTTTTATTTACTGTTTGTTTTTTTGGTAACACTTTAAAGCATGAATCTATAATGCATTATAAACATACTTATAATGCGTTATAATGCATTACAAGGTCAGAGATAACCCTAAACCCAACCATAACCATTACCACATATAATGCATTGTAAGTGTGTTCATAATGTATTATAATGTGTTACATATGTTCATAATGAATTATAATGCATTTTAGAGACAGGCTCCACTTGTTCCCATACTATAACTGTATTCTCCTGTTCTGGGCCACCTTCAGACAAGTAGGACGTTGCGGACCTGTTTTACATCAGATTCCCTCCAGAACAGCCCCCTTGATCATTTGGGTCTGAGGAGCGACAACATTTTGCTGGTTAGCCCTCTTTTACTGTGCTGCACCATATCTGTTCATTTTCCCCAAACCACGCTCAGCCTGTAGGCTGAAGGGAATCAACTCCTCAAAAACACGGACGAGGCAAGCCAGCAATACAAGTATTTTGAAATAAGTCAGTCTGACCTGAGGTGTTTTCTATGCTGTAATGTTTTACAGTGACCAGGGAGGCTGTGATTAAAATGTTCTGTTTCCTTGCACAAATACAGAACACACTTGCTAGGAGAATGTGAATGAGAGCTAACACAGATATAGTAAGCAAAGAGAAAACTGAAGGTTATTGAAAGAAGGACATTTTGATGAAAACTGCGATTTCACTGCTTGCTTTTGAAGGAGGATTAAGTGTCAGATTTTGACAAAGAGGATGAAGCCTAAGTTTAATGTCACTGAAACTGCCAAACAGCAGGGAATAAACAGCAACTGTCCATGAGCCTAACTGCATCGCTTTCAGTTTATGGCCCACTTGGTAAAGCATAGGCTTGGCTTGCCAGAGGAGGTGGACTCACCATCTGGGTCTGTGGGTAACAACCATTGGAAGACCCTGCTGTGGCGTGACCAACTGGCACTTCTATTGACTATATGTGTGTGTGCATGTGTGTGTGTGTGTATCTGGGAGTATGTAAGGCAGGATCATAAATCCACGTCAAATCACAAGTTCCCGCACACTTTTATTCTGATATACTCCACCTTTCAAACAGTAATCGAGCTCACAATGACAGACTGATTGCTGGTTCATAAATTGTGACTGGGTCGACCTCACAAATTAACATTGTGCCGCCTTCAGGTGCCTGTCAGAAATATATCAGTGTAACAATTTATGGGTGCAGAAAAGATAAAAGAAAAATAGAAGTTATGATCAAATCAGCTGCTTAAGTGCAAAGCAGCACCAAGAAATACACACCACCCCATCATACATTGCTTATTTATTCATTGAAGGTTTGATTGAAAGTAAAATTGTAAAACACAAAAACAGGAAATTGAACGTTTAAACAGTATATCAGGTATAACTGATACTGCTGCCATCTATTATTATGACCCTGGGGGGTAAATTTAAAAAAATCTGATAATAAAGTTCAAATTAAGCTCCCTATATAGCCTGTTGATGAAGAAAACCCCGTTTTCATGGAAAGTGTCTGGTGTCACCTGTGGCACAATGAGTATATTAGTCGGTGGAAAAATTACCACACCGTGACAACCCTTGTCTCATAACATCAACACTTGTCTGTCATGATAGAAAGAAACTAATTACATCAAAATGGCCAAGAGGAAGGAAAGGCCCAAGGCATGGCTTCCTTCCTCTAAGAAAGATAACAACAGTGTAAGATAGTAATGTTAAATAAGGATGAAAACACCAGCAACAGCATAAATATCTTTCAACACAACATTTCATAAAATTCCAGAAATACAACATGTTATGCACACAGCTGTTAAGCTGTGTCCAGGCCGCAATTAGCCCATTTTAAGGAGTGGGGAACTTGCAGCGGGACTACAACTGATATAATCAGCATTGCTGCACTGTATCAGTTGTCAAAGTCCTGGAAACATTGGAAAGCGTAACAAAACAAAAAGATCTCAATGCTAAATGGCTGTAGCGGCTCGCCACACAGCAAATTTGCCTGAACTTCAACTTCTGCGGTGGACATGTTGGAACATCCTGTGATTTGCATTGTGTGTATCAGGTCATTTTTTTGCACCCAGTGTGAAATTGAGTCTAATCATTTTTAGCATTGATATATGTACTCTTGATGTGCAAATTTAGCAAAATTCCTTACTGTCTGAATATATCTTTAAACAGAAATTTTAGTGTTCAGACAATTCTGAACTGAAAATGCATTGTAAAGAAAACCTGTGTAGGCCTACTTTTTACCACAAAGAAAACTAATCAATCATAATTGACAAGAGAATCAATAAAGAATTGGACCAGAACCGATATTGGTAAAATCTTGTTAATCCCATGCACATAAAACATTTCCCAGTGCAGTTGAATGCAGCATCTATTCCTGCACTCTATTCCCGTCTCCTGACATCTTCCTTCATACTTCTTCTTGACTGGCATATTTGTCCCTCAGGCACCATTGGTGCCCTCCCCAGCTTCCTAATTGTTGATGCACTGTTAGATGAGTGCAGATTACGTTGGGCCCCTGCTCCTCAGCAAACTCCTTCAATATTAATGAAGACTGATGAAGTGCTACGGAGCCCCTGTCTTTCAGGCCCGACCTAGATTGGATTGACAATTGCAATTAGCGTCCCCTCAAGTTCATTTCCATCACTTTAATTTGACATGAAGAAGGACAGTGTGGGGCGGGAAGTGAGACCATTGAGATAAAAAGAAGTCCTGAGGATTCTTTTGAGAGGGAAAGTGGGGTGAAAGAGTTTTAACCAGGAGATAGTTTGAAAGCAGGGCACGCTTTGGCAGACACGAAAGAAATTGAAGAGTCCCTAGAAATCTTTTCCTTGCTGATATCTGGAGTGATTTTCTGCAGCTTACTTTTTACAGTTTTTCCCTCTTAGGTTTTGTCTTGTACAATAGCAGTTAAGGAGAACTCTGCACTAGAATTGAATCCACCTGAAGACCTTTATGCCAGGTATAGGCTGTGATCTTCATTTTGTGCTCTCTCCTGTCACATATGAAGCCCAGTATATGTTTTCAGTCTTTACCTAATGGTATCTGTTCCAGCATTTCTTCACTCACATGCAACTGCCACCAAATACTTAGATTGCTTGTCAGTGTGTGTGCGTGTGTGTGTGTGAGTACTGGCAGACTCAGGATGTTTGAGGGGCGGGGGCAAAAATAGTAAAAAGGGCACTTGTTTGTATGCAGTGGGGCACCAGCATGCAAAAAGTCGTCGGCCACGTAACAGCGTATTTGTCCACCGGAATGGCAACCTAGAGGGCACTTTACCACTTTTTGTCCACTGCAAGGGCACCCTAGAAGGCACTAATATAGGGGCCTTCAAGAGGGCAACTATGCAGTGTTTTTTCTAACATTAGGGCAATGGAAGCAATGGATGATAGCCAGAGGTTGATGATGTGTCACGTTTGTATGTATTTACATACTTACATGTGTATGATTATGTATGTACTTGTAACTGATATGAAATATAACAGAAAACTTTTGACATTTTGCCCCCCCCCCGCTCCCCCTCTGAGTCCGCCAGTGTGTGTGAGGACGAAACAGAGTGTATGTGATAGGGAGACAGCAGCATCTTAAAAGAATGATTCACCATCCTTTTGCGGGGAAGTTATCAATGGATATCCAGAGGTTGATGATGTGTCATGTTATTTGTGATTTTCATACCAATATGTGAATGACTGTATGTAGTTGTAACTGATATGAAATGTGACAGAAAACTTTTGACATTCTGAAATTTTTTAAACCCACCTTTCATCAAATTAACTGCAGCACCTGGTTTTACCTGTGTCAGTAAGCACTTGTGTGCATCTCGTGTGTGTGTGTGTGTGTTTGTAATTATAGGCAGGGCTAAAAACCTCCTTGTTTGAGTGACAGATACATTTCCTTGCTCCCCCTCCCACCTCTGGTCAGCTCACATCATTTTCTTCCCGACTCTTGGAAATGATCTGGACTGATAGAGCAGCAGAATGAGAATAAGAGGAATGGAGAGGTTAAATGTCTGCGTGTTTGGCACAAAAATAAAACTTTCCTCTTGTTGCCTCTATTCGCCATCTCTTAAACGAGCCAATACACACTTACCATTTGTTCTGACCTGAAGAACTGTAGAGGGCAACAAGAGAAAATCGGCAAAATAGACACATATTAAACCCGGCAGCTGTGCTGACCTGTTTTGTAATGATACTCACTGTAAAAAAAAAAATCTGTGCTGGAACACAGAGGGCAGAAAACTGTTGCTGCATTAGCTTTAAGGTGTTGAAACTTTCAAGCTTAATCCATATTTTACCATTGTAGAAATCGGTAGCTTCCACTAAAGACAGACAACAGAAATTAGATCTTTTTCTCGATCTAAAAGATCTTTGTAAGTATGAGGCAGCAATTATTGGTGGTGTAAAGTGTTACTGATTAAGAAACTGTCTATAAAAGATGAAATATGGTCCTTATTTTTCACAGACTGCTTTCAGTGCCTCTTCTTAAACAAGCACTGCAATCACTTGCACAGACCAAAATCTGAGGCCCCTTAAAACACAAAAGACAGAGTCAGAGACGCGATTTCCATGATGATATGTTATGTTATAAGTTCTGATTTCTTTTAACAAGTCATAAAATATTCTAATAATATTAAACTATTAAAATATTAAAAAGGGTAAGACTTTAAAGCATGCATCTGTAATACATTATTAACTTAACTTAAAAGCATTATCAGTTTTGGGTAGTTACTAGTTACGTGTGATGAAATTACATAATTTAATTACAAAATAAATGTAATCAGTTACAGTTACTGAGAAAAAATGTGAAATTAAATTACAGTTACTTAGAGGGTTACATCTGAATATTCTCTGTAAAAAGCTCAGGCTATATGTTGAAGAATATTTATTTTGTTGCTTTGCATGTTTCGTTGTGCACAATGCCTTCTTCACTATTTTCAGTCAAGAATTTTTAGCAAAGTTCGATGCTAATCTCATGCCTTTGATTGGGTCTCTTGTTTGAATTTGCAGCCCCATGTTTGCCGTTAACACTGCCTTGTTTAAACTGAAAATGGCTAACAGTGGAAAACATTTGTCACAAATTTTGAAAAGTAATCAAGAAGTAATTGAATGGAATACATAACATTACTTTGATAAAGTAATAGAAATAGTTATATTACTTACTTACTTACATTTTTAATAGAGTAACTAGTAAATTACAACCTATTACAATTCAAAGTAACCTCCCTGATCCTGATTAAAATGCACCTATAGTGCTCTATAATCTAGTTATAAGCAGGATGAGGGCTAATCCTACATTTGTACATATGTGGGCTCCTAAACTGGAAATTTCACTCACGGTGTGGGGTCCGACAGTCTTTGTGGAGACAAAATTTTGGACCCCACATCTTTATCATTAAATTCTAGGGTGAAGACTTAAGTTTAGATGTAAGGTATGAATTGAAGTTAGGTTAAGGTTAGGGTTTGGGCATACAAATGAACAGAAGTCAATGTAACGATAGCTGTGCAAACATTTTTGAGGCTGCACTTGGAAACAAAAAGTGGCATCCACAGACCTTTACACTCAAACACATATTTAGGTATTTGGAGTTTAGAAAATTCTACCTGGCCAATTTTAACAACCACAGCATCTTTCAGTTATTGTTTTTTTCAAGTGCAGTAGGAATGTGGAAACTTAGCCACACTCAGAAAGTGCAACTGCACTGCTGGGGCATGTTAAAAAAACAAAATAAAAAAATCACAGTGTCTGAAAGTAGGCGGTGCAGTAGATGCATCAGACGCCTCACTACACTGCACACACACACACACACACACACCCAAACACACACGAACCAGAGGTGATAGTACTTATCGTAACAGAGCAGTGCCAGGCTGAATAGAGAGGCAGTAGAGAGGAGAAGCAGAACCGGGGCATGACAATAGCCCACCCTGCTTTTCTGATGCCTTTCAAACTTTATATCCGTCTCTCTCTGCAGCTTAGCCAAAAAAAAAAAAAAAAAAAAAGGTGAATGATACAGACCAAATTCTCAGGGGGATCGAAATCAATTTCCACCCATGCGACTTAGATTAGGGAGTCCTTTTCAAGAATCGCTGGTGTTAAGGCTTAGATGGCACGAGTACAATAGTTCCGCTGGAACCAGACTCCATCCTCCTCATTAACAAAACCCTATTGATAACGGCACTTATGGAAAACAGCCACCAGCACATCTAATCCTTTCTAGCTTTATTTAGGCCCCCCGCCCCAACACACATTTTTTTGCATTCAATCTGTGCTGGTGAGTCTGTGCATAATAAAAAGGGACCTTGGGAGTTTGGCTTGCCTTTTCTGAGCAGTAAGACTCTGTCATCTTGTACCTAGTTGACATTTTGTGATTCGCTTTATCTTTTCTAGAATTTCCGCACTTTAAAAGTTGTCTGCTGGCTACTATGGAGAAGCAAGCGTTTGGTTTCTTGCTTAAAGGCAGCTCAGCAGTGAGAGCTACTTGGTGGAGGGTTATGGTCAGTTTACCTATTTATATACCTGTCCATATTTTTTCAAATGAGCAGGAATTTGAATTTACAACCTTGGCACGATAATATAGGTCGAACAGTTCATCGGTTTGGATGACTAATCGGTGCAGATAGGACTTCATATCAACTATCATTATCAGGCAAACAGGGCTCAGATAGTGGCCGATGGCAGTGTAAATGGGAAATGGAGCCTGGACACTAGATCATACTCCTGTGAACATTTATTACCCACGCATGTAATGTTTTTCAAAGACCTTTTTCAGATGATGGTAGTGCAACCTGCACTGGTCACATGGAGACAGCCATCAGTGTTTTGCACGGAGGCCCCAAAGGCAAAGACAAGCTAACGTCTGCGCTGTCAATCAGACGTGCTCTGCAAAAAGAGATGATCTCTGGTATGACATCCCTCCTGTAAACGCCCTGATTATGATGCGATCTCTCATATTTAATGTCTGTTTAATGAGCCTACTAATCTTGGTCTTGTGTACAAACTTGTAAATGCAGCTGGCTGGTGCAATGGCGCTCGGTGCAAATTGGTTTTGATCAGCAGCGTAATTCATAACAAGCTTCCTCCACACACAGCTCACCAGCTGTTATGACAACGGTGAAAAAATTCTAAGCACAATGTGTGTTTTGTGGACAAATTTATACAATTTACTGCAAACAAGTGCTATCGGCCGATTAGTCGGCTATCAGTTTTTTCCTGCCCCAAACCTTTGTTTTAATATCTGCCATTAAAAATCCAACATCAGTCAACCTCTTGATGATAATCTTGATTTCTTCTACTACTTTGTCTTGTGCTGTCAAAGTCGCGGTTGGCGCTTTATTTTTGGTGTCATAATTACCTTGCAGCATATTGTAATTTAGGTGCTCTGACAGAACGCTAGACTTCTGCTCCTCTCCTTGGCTCTGTATTCAGGATTGGCTGTGTATTCAGACAGCAACAGGATTTTTCGGCCAATCACAGGCCTTTTTAGAGAGTGTATGTTGTTACTGGCTGCTCTATGTTGTGCCTCTTAGCAGCAGGTGACATTGCTACTAGCTATTTGGCCATTGAAGCAAGTTATGTGCCATACATTCTTAAACTGGTCTCTGGTGACCTGACAAGCTGAGTTGCAGATGACACCATCAGCTTGAGTCGAGCTGAGACAGGCCAGTTTATTCCCCTGCAAACGTTTCATCTTGTCATGAATCTTTGTTGTACATAGAGAGAGCGACAACGAACGAAATAAAACACGAGCCAGAGCAAAAACAGGAAGGGGAGGGTGCAGTGGAGTTGTTCTTCAGGAGTCTCATGCTACAGCTAGCTTAATTACCAGATGTTGCCTACCCCAGCTTTAAAGCCACAGTGCTGTATGTGAGTGTACGTGCCAGGTCACTAATGTCGCATTGAGGCAACTAAGTGATGGTGGTGGTATTGCCTCTCTCAGGTCCCTGTCTTTGTGTATACTTTCATCTCCCCCACCACTTTAACTCTGTCGTGCAGGAACCTGTTAGGAATCTACATTTGTTACATGAAAGAAAGTTATTGTGTTTTCATCAATAAATACATTGTGCATTAATATTATATTATCACCTAAAATTGAACAAGATTACAATTCCAATAAATACAAATATCAGCATTAGCATAACATTTAATATATACTATTCATACAGTCACCCTCTTCTGTGCAAACATATGTTACCCTTCACTCAACCTCATTCGCTGCAGCAGGAAGCAGCAGATTACCAGATTTCCCTGCTGCGATGGGAAAAAAAGAAAGCAATACATCATTTGATCATCATCCAACCAAAACGAGAACTCAGAGCTATTGGCACCAAAGACCATACAGAAATAAAAATTAGCTCCAGAAATATGTTCTTTTAGATGTAACATGGATTTTTGGTCATGTGTCATGAGCTTTTGTCATATTTCATAAAAGTGACGAGAGGATAAAGAGAGACCATATGGAGTATAGAAGTGACCCCATTTTAGCTTTATACTTTCAGAACGTAATCAAGAGGGTTTTTTTTTTTTTTACAATAGAAGTCTGACAATGTGACATCAGGGGAGCATTTGTGAGCAGTGCTTCAGAACCTCTCAACTCACTCAAGGTTCTAAAAGGTAGAAAAAGGAAGTGCAATTTGGTGGATCGATGTTCATTGATGTTCATTACGTGGCTAGTATTAATTCTTATAGAGATATTTTCTCAAACATAAAAAAATTATAGCATGTAATTAAATTAATTACTCCACCAGAAATTGAGACATTACTTTTGTACCCTAAACAACTGTTTTTTTGGCTTGTTAGAGTAATTTCTGATTTGACTAAACGGTAAGGAGGTATTTCATTTGAAGCAACTTTACTGCCAGAGGGAACATCAGTGTTGCCAGTATTGCCTTTCGTTTACATTCAATGACAGCATTGTTAAATTTCTTTCTTTTTCTGCTCTTGGCATCTGTATGGCTCAGTTTGATTTCATGGTAATGGCAGATAAATGAATGTACATTGAGGGTTAGGTATATTTAAAGCACTTGTATTGAGGTTAGAGGAAGCTCATGGTCACAGTTAATAAAAATGCAAATGTTAATCGCAGGTCTATAATGGGAGAGGAACTCTACCATCTCTCTCCTGCGTTTGTATTCAATCTCTGGATCTTAACCATTCATATGAACTATTCATGTATTTCCTGTGTGGATTTCCTATTGATTACAACACTAATTTTTCATGATACCTGATTATCTTATTCACACACAATGCCTTTGCCTTTCCTTTTCCCTTACTTTGTCTTTTGCTTCTTCCTTTATAAGCTGTGTTGGCTTCCTTTTGTGTTTCTATCCTCCCTTTTTTTTTTGCAACGCCCACCCCCAGCTCTCTTTGCGCTAACTAGTCAGTGTTTGAATAAAAACTCATTAGGATTACATAGCCATTTAGCTAAGTGACACAGGGTGTAATTGTACCATCCATCAATTGCTGTGTAATAACACACTTGGAGGAGCTAAATGTTGATTAGCCCTCAGCCAATTTCACCACTGGGTTTTGGGAATAAATAGCCAGAGGAGATGGAGTGGGGTGAAGGGCTGGTATGTATCCTTGGAGGGTGCTGCGGTTGGGGTTGCTGACCCTTAAAAGCCAAATTAACTTCAAAACAAAATGTCAAAGACAAGCAAAGTATCACTTTTTTTTTCTCTTTTGGAGCATATTTGTAATGTTCTGTCTGGACGGTGCAGGGTATTTTTCTAAAGCGCACATATTCAAAATCATTTTCTTACCTGCATTTAAGTAAAATACAAATAATTCATTAAAGTCTATTTAAATTAAGGCATATAAACGTTACTCAAAATGAATGAAGTATGGCTCAACAATGTGGCTTGTATTGTCTGAAATATGCTCAGTGCTCAGTAGTCTCTGACTGGTCACATACGGTCATTCACTTTTAAAGGTTATTTCATAGCAAAGGACATCAGATGACAAAAGAGAACAAAATAGGTGATTCTCTTACTGCTGGGTCATTGCTGTTTATGAGACTCTTAATATCACCCCAGTGTCACAAATCACTATCTCACCTCATCATCTTCCATCACCAACTCTGTTGCTACAATCACAGATCACTATCCAGCCTTATTGCAACACTGATTATACGTACTAGCATTTATTTCTATTTCTGTCTGCTCTTTCTTTCTTTCTTTCTTTTTTGACCTCACTGTTTTCTCCTCCCTAGCATACTGTCCTTTCTACAGAATTTGTTCAGGTCATTTCTGCATTACAGTATTGAGTTAATATATACCTGCAATGCACTTTTAATCTCCCAGCTTCTCCTGAAACAATCGCTCACTTGTTATTAAAGATATAAAGTCTAAATGAGAGTCTTTTGATGAATCTACAATTATCAATCAATTAACTAAATGTTCTTCTAGCTGACGAAGCTCGTGTCAGTTTATTGTTGTTTTTTTAAAGTATAAATCCACACTGTGTATGATGACAACCTCAGGCCAATGGGCAAAAACCAACACCCCATTAATTTCCTGTTTGCGATTTTTGGCATTGGTTGCACAGCATGACTTATTTATTTAATTATATTGATATAGGCCACACTGTAACTTTAAAGTAACATGTGATGCCTAAGACGCTGGTTGCAGCTGTTACGAGTTTGTGCTTAAATATACTGAAGGATGCTACACTTAAGCAACAGCTGAAGGTATTCTATAGGTACTTGATACTATTTTACAGCTTCACGTATGATCATCATGTGTTTTAATTCAGTCAATGTTAATCATGATTTTTTTTTCCTTTTGTTTACTCTTGAATGTGTCACAATTTCTGTATGTTCAATACAGTACTAGTGAGTAATCCTGGCTTAGCTTGTTTAACAACTTAATGGCTTTTGTTGCAGCCTCCCTCTCTTGGTGAGCATTTTAAACAATCACAGCAAGCGTGATTTGCTGGGGCTGGCCAGGGGTAAATGAGGGCTTCATTACTCTTCATTGTGACTGAAATAGAGACAAGGCCTACCATAGCCAAGACTAGTGTTGCTAAAGCAGCATTTCAACAACCTGAAACAGCTCAGTTCTTCTCTACTAGCTTTTGTTTTTCTCAAGTGGTTTTCCAGTGAAGGTAGCACTCTTCCAATGGAGACAAATTTTAGCTGATCATCCATGCTGCCTTCATTTTTCCTACAGACAGGAAACGATGTTGCAGCTTTACTTTGGTCTTGAGAAGATGCAGGCCTGTAACCTACACTGTTCAAAACTACCACTCACTAGGATGTCGAAGGGATGGTGTATGTCTTAGCTCAGCCTGTCTTTTTGGATCAGGAGGTCAATGCAGTTGCTGTTGCTGGTAGGTTGGCTATATTAAAATGCTGGTTTTGTACACGATGTCCTGCCTTGGCAACCCATCAGTTGTATGCAGAGATTTCACTTTTCAGCTCACTTGGAACCACAGTGATCCAAAGAAAGTTACTGCTGCCAGAAAGAATGATCTTTATTGAAAAAGAAAAGGAGCGAGTAAAGGCGAGGCAAGTCAAGCCAAGCTGTACCATTCTGTGAAAAAGACCTCTAACACAATGTCAACAGCAGCTTTCATTGTTCCTACTGTCTGTCTTTCAAAATCACTGCTGTTTCATCTTAGGAGGAACCACAAAAGAAGCCTCCTATTAGAGTCCAAGATACAAACACAGCAGAGGTGGCGGAGAGTTTTTTTTTTTTTCTATTCAAAATGAATTCCAATTCCTCCTCCAAATAGATGAGAGAATAAC
>JAQFJA010000005.1:16182229-16195654 GCA_029874485.1 Naso brachycentron
GGTTGAGATGTCCCGCTGATGTTTTTTTGTTATAATACCTGCTTTCTTGTGACTGTTGGTTTGTCCATTGCCCTACTTTGCCAAAAGCATCCCATCCTGAAACAATTTGAATCTGAGAAGCGGCCTGCTTCTCACCCAGCGATATCCCTCCTGTGGTGAGAAGCAGGATTAATTTCTCTCCCTCTCCCACCGCATATGCAGAAAGATAAAGAACGGGGAGCTGAGGCTGGAGGATGGGGGCTTGTGTAGGTAATACCTTCACTACCTACTATCCAAGGAGTATCATTTAATCGGGGTTTTGTGGGACGATATTGTATTTGGCTGTTTCCGTGCTGTGCTGGCAGGGCGCCTCGTGTATGATTATGTGTCTCATCGGTTTCAGCCCTGTGTCAGTAATCTGTTTGTAGGGAGATAGAGAACACACAAGCGCTGTAAATAATGCAAATCTGCTACTGGGCTTCACTCCGTCTTTCTTTGCCACCATCCGTCTCTTTGGCTTCCTCCCATCTTTATTTGTCTCTCTTTCTCTTTCTTTCTCACACATTCTCTAAACTCCTGCTCAACAATAATCCCAACCATCCTCTGTATCCAATCAATGGGCAGATTGTGTGTGTATGTGTGCAGCTACAGACAACCATTGGTTCGAGGGGATGCATTTTATCAGCTACACAACTTTTTTCCAGCACCCTGATGGGATATAAAACAAGTTGGTGGGACTGTTGCCCCTTACTGGGGCTTATACGTGGATTTTGTGTCGTGATGGTAGTGAGGCATAATTGATTTTGTTCGCTGATGGTGCTGGATGGGAAAGGATGAGAAAAACAACCAAAGAGGAAAAGATCAAAGGTTGTAATAACAGCAGTATGACAAGGAGTTGTCCTGGTTGCCCTCATCACAGCAGCCATCATCAGATGTGTGTGTCTGAAGATCAGCTGCTCCCCTAAAACCTGCTTTTTGCCCTCAGATGAAAAGGATAAAAAAACTTATGCAACCTGGTCCTTAAGTATGTTAATGGTATTGACTTGAACATGCAATGTCTGTCTGGTCATGTCAGTTGATTAAAAAATGATGGGTGAAAGAAGCTTGCAATTAAAATCACATCAGGAACGTGTTAGCAAGACTGCAGCATTTGGTGCTTCCTCTGGGCAGAAACAGTGAAGTTTCCAGATTTCCCAGAAGCCTGTGTGTGTCTGTACTGACTGTGTGATCTCTCTTCTCCACAGAGATCCTGAGTGGAGGTGTGTACGTCGACCAGAACAAGTTCCTGTGCCATGCAGACACAATTCATTGGCAGGACATTGTCAAAAACCCAGGGATTCATCCTGTGGTGGTGCCCACAAACAGCAGTGTCACATGTAAGTATTCCCCCAATGAGCACATGTGGAAGACTAGACCATTTGACTGACTTTAACTCTTAATTAATGCAAAGTTTTTCTTTTGTTCAACACTTCAACAAACACTCGCACCTGGAAGCTGCAGACTAAAACCACTCAGTGCGTTTACAGAGAAAATCGATTAATTGTGTTATTCTGGCTAAAACCGGACTTTTAAAATGCATGTAAATATGTTAATCCCACTGAAATTGTACCAAATAGAGTTTCTCAAAGTTGAGCTAAGACACCCACATAATGCTATTTGGAGTCAAATTACTCCTGCATGTATGTGCCTCAACCAGACCCAGACTGGCCTAAGCGTTCTGTGCATGATTGATGGTTCCTGCGTTGTCTTTGACCCAGAACTTGAACACCATAAATTTGCAGGTAGAAAACAAGAATCCTGTAAGTATGAAGGCAGTGTGCATCGAATTTGTGCCAAAAGTAAAGCATAAATACAAAATGTACAGTGCTGTTCTGTTGTCCCTGTTTTCACCGTTTGACGTAAATTCCACTAGCCACTTGCTAACTGGTTTGTAGCTTGTTTGGCTAACTGGAAGAGGGTCAGATAGCAAGCAGCTGGATAGGGTATATCGCCGCCTAACGTCGCGAAGTTGGACAATGAATCGATTCTCCCTCAGTGCTTGTATATTGGGACAAGGACAGTAGTTAAATTAAATGACCTAACCAAGCTAAAACCATAACTCAACTCAGTTGTGCATGTAAATATACTGACTGTCTGATCTGAAGCAGTTGGGGCTTAAAAAGGTTCTCTGTTGATTCTGTTTGTTCAACTGCCATTTTCCTAAAAAAAAGAATAAAAACGGCCATCGCTCTAGAAGCTGAGTGCTTTGAAAATGCACAGTCTCACTTGATTGTTTTTTTCCCACTTACATTCTGTAAAGACCTGCTCTACTCTGCCTCTGCTTGGCTAGTTGTTGGTTGGTTAGGGTTTGGGAGAGATGGTGGGTTAAAAGGTTCAGGTTGGAAAAAAAATCCTAACCCTCACCAATCAGAGGCAATGGGGATCAAGTCCATACAGGATACAGGAAGGTGTGTATTTTGAGACGAAATAAAAAGGACTGCTGGACAAATGCTGTCAGTCCTATGGGACATTTTTCTGATTATCAGGTGTTGCAGAATAATGGGCCACAGGAACAAAGACATGAGACCGTTGTTGCAGTGCACCCTCTTAAAACAACACTGCATTGTTTTGACCGCGACCCACAGCATCAAAATCGAAACTTAACAATGCTTGGTAACACGTCACACAAAACAGCAATTTTAGTAAAACTGGGTCTTATTTTCTGGAGAAAATGTCCTCTGGTTTTCCCTCTGATGTCCTACGACTCTGTGATCCACAGAGGTTCCTGAAAGCAACATGTAGGCTGCCTGCAGACTGAAGCTGCAGCTGCAGCAGCAGGTCGTTGTCGGGGACAGCTTCACTAAATAAAAGGCTGTAGACAGACAGAGCAGTCGTAGAACATCAGAGGGAAAACCAGACAACATTTTCTCTGTAAAATATGACCTGGTTTCACTAAGATTGCTGTTTTGTGCAACATATTATCGTGCATCGTTGAGTTTTGTTTTTTTAAGCAGTGGTTTGCAGTAAAAGTTACATCGTGTTTCCTTAACAAGGGCAGCTCGAGACAACAGATGCAATTCACTTTAGCCAGCTTCTCCACAACTTAAATTTAGAAGGCATACCCACAGCCATTCCATCAGTATTTTCAGAAGTCAGGCAAGTTAGCAGTGACAAGGAGAATCGTTTAAAGGAGACCCGTCGTCCTCGCCACTCTCAATAGATTGAGTGACTGTGAGAAGCAAAACAATGTCTTAACAAAATCACCTCTTAACCCCATTCTGCTACTCTGCTTACCATAACAAAGCACAATGACTGCTCACTCATGTCACATCAGTGCCCCATTTTAGCCAGCTTCAAGGCATGTTAATAAATTACAAAAAGATTTAAAAGGATGAAAATAAACATATTTAATCAGTCAGGGGATGGAGGGATGTTGGAGGGAAGTAAAGATGCATTAGGTCACCTTGTCTGACCCTTTTCTGCTCATTCACAGACTTAACCTCTTTACACACTTTGCCTCTGTTATTAATTTAGTGCTCAAGACGCTCGACATCTAAATTCATTTTTATGTTTTTCTAAGCTATCTCATCTCGTTCGTCTATGAATACAGGATTACACGCATTACCATCATAGAACTAAACAGTTTCTGCATATGTCTTTGGATTTCTTCTAACGGCTCCTGCTGAAGGCTTCAAATGCAGATTAACCGCTCCAAGCATTGATATTCTGCTCAATCCCTCTCCTTTCTGCAGCCCTGTTAGCCCTGGATCGACCCTCACTCCTGTGAGAGTTTGTGCTCTACCAAAAGATCAAAGATCTCCAAACATATAATCCACGATTGAGAACATAATCTGTATTTTATTCTTTTGGGAGACAAAAGGCTTTACATTGTTGTTACTTGTGACTTGTTTGTGCCATGGTTTTTATGTTTATTGGCCTATTTTCTTTTAAATCCATGCCCTGCTGATCCAGTTGTCTTTTGCCCTGATATTGGCAGCATTTGTGACATTTTAACCTTCGGGGCTGTTTTAAGAAAGCTGTAAAAGATTATGGTGCAGGAAAAGGGGTGGGACAGGTTTATTCTAGGTCACTGAGAATTTATAAGTTGAGATAGCAAAGACCTTGGACACTAAATGAAAAATCTTTGGCTTGACTTCACAGGGCAGCAGGCTCAAAGGAGAGCAAAAATATATCTAAGTGCAGCTTGGGTTCTGCAAACTTGGCACCATCAGACAACCACTTACGTCTGACTGACATTTGTATTATTATCCAGTTCAGATGCTGCTTTTCATACTTTCAAGGTTGCAGACCTCTCTTTTGCAAGCATTGTCAAAGTGCTAGTTTGAGAAGAAGAGGCTGGAGGAACAGAGAAATATAGAAGGACAAACTGGACAAAAAAGACAAATAGAGATGGAGAGTTTTGAAAACCACAGAGGGGTGATGAATCAGCGAGAGGTGGATTGAGGATGAAAGAGATGAAATGTGTGGTGGAGAGGGGCACAGATGAGGAAGAAGAGGAGGGAAGAGGATAGAGAGGCTCATGTTGGGGAATAGAGTCAGTCTCGATGCTAATAGCTCTCGTGTGCAGAGGCTGATGGACGGAGGGCAGCACTTTTTCACTTATCTAGGCACACTTCCACAACAGTCAATTACTAGAGAGTCAATTAAGTTCTCAAAAAAAACAAAAAACAGAAAGGCACTGGCGGAAGCTCTAAGGGTATGATACTTTTTTTTTTTTTGCTGCTTTACTGCTTTTATCTCAGCCTGATGTCTGTCTGAGTTTGTGCCGAGCTGATTTAGAGCCGAGCGACATAAAGCACCATCTTATTTTTCACAAAACAACCTGCGCCAAGGTTATTTAAGTTTTTATGACTGGAGCTGCACGTACCAGCCAGGGGAGATGCTGTGTTGTTGTAAAAAGACTGCGAGTTGTATCATCTTTCTTGCATATTAATAATCATATCTGGGAAAACACATGGTTCCATTTTAGTTCAAGTTATTGCTGAAAAATGACTGTTGACTTGTAACAACGAGGATAGACACAGTAATTTAATCTACATTGATCAATTATTAAACTGATCATCATCATATTATTACTGTTTTAATGTTTTAGTGGACTTTTGCTGCTGGGGTCAGACTACAAGATATTTTTGTCTACCAAAAAGATCACTGTGTGAGATTAGGCCACTAAACAGTCATAAATTCTTGCCGTGTCGTGAACAAGAGTAATGACAGACAACATGTTGCTCCCCCATCAGTCATCTTTTGCAGTTCACGACGTGCCCGACGTCATCAGCAAGGAAGCTCTCACCACTGACCACTGCTACAACTGACAAGCCATCGTGTAAACAAAAATCAGACATGCTAGTCTTTCTGTCATGAGGTCATGAGGCGTCCTAGATACGGCATTGGTTGTCGTCAGTTATGACACACTAAGTGAGATGAAATGTTAGATTGTCGCACCCAATGCTCACTGATCATTTCCGAGGCGACCCGACACCTCATATCTTCCCAGTCAGGCTGTTATCATGCTGATATCTGTCTGACCTCGGCATTATAAAAAAAAAAATATTCACATACTCAGTAGCAGCCAGTCAGGGAGGCTGAGTGTCACGTGTTTGTAAATATGCAAATATGTCATTAAAAGACACATTGACTCATGAATTCAGCTCAGAGTTTCACACACACATACAGCTGGGGGAACATGATGAGATTCTTAATCTGAAGCAAACAAATCTTTAACCATTTGGCAGCCATTTTGGCTCAAAGAGTCCAGCAAAGTGTTCATGTAAAGTGGAGGAAGAAACAGTCTGTCTGTAAATGTTCATTAACGTTTAGAGCTTGCTTGTTGTTGTATCATATCAATCCTGCAAAGTAGTCAAACACTCACAATACTTGCACATTATTTCATTATATTTATAGTTAATATCAGGCACTCACAACATGCTCATTACTTGTTATGATACATTAATCCTGAGAAAAAAACCTTTAAATAGATTTTAGCAAGTTGCAGAGAAACTGGCACACACACACAGGCACAGGCACACACACACACACACACACACACACATTAGAAGTACATAAAGGTAAGCCAGAGGAACAGCCACATCCACACTCACTATTTGGATCAATTTGGGCTTCAGTGGAGTGTTTGATGGCACACAGGCACAGCTAAGCACCTCTAGGCCATTTTAAGGTTCAGCTAATATTTATTTTTGAAGGCTGATACTGCTGATACTGAAATTCAGAAAGTAAGTAACCATCACAAATGTCAATCATCCTGTTTTTTAACCTGTGTGCAGGTCAGAAGTGCCATCGTTCCTGTAATGGTCGTTGCTGGGGACCCAAAGAAAACCAGTGTCAGAGCTGTAAGTATGTTGCTATAATGGGCTGAAGGTGCATCACATGACCTTTTAGTTTGTTCATCTAAGTGGCATTTAGTGCAGTTTGGGATCATCATGAAATAGCTCCACGGTTTTTCTGCCTCTGCAGGGGTGACAGCTGTGGCTGGCTGTGTTCAGTTTGTCCATCCATATGCTGTCCCATTCTTGTCAATGCGATGTTAATCCATAACTCAGGTCTTTATTATGCTGATCACGACAAAAATTCCTAAAAATGTAGGATAAAATGATGAGATCATGATATTTTTATCCAGATGGTTACAGGTCAACTTCATTGTGACATCATAACATCTGCAAAAACACTTTTCCAACCATTATTAGCACCACAACTCAGGAACAAGGGGTGAGATTGTGAAAATGTTTCATGTTTGACAACAATATCCACTTTTACACTGTGCTGATTGTCTATGTTATCTGTGCTACGTTTGAAAATGTTATAAAATGTGTCAACTCTTTGCATCGACATCCATATTTTAAGCATTGTAGTCCAGCACAAGCTGATTAGTTTAAAACTGACCATATTTGCTTTGATAAAAGAATATGACCCAACGAATATGAGCTGTGTAATGTGGCTGTGACATTTACATTCGTCGAAATAGTGTGAAAATGTAGTTCATGTGGACCTCACAATGACTGGGAGACAGTATGATCACATTAGAGCATCTGTTGAGTTTTAACTGTTACTCAGCTCTGATCTGCTCCAAAAGTCCCAACATAAGTGTGGCTCGTTTTTCTGGCTGGAAAAAATTAATTTGATCAGATCTGAAGCCGCAGTTTGCCAGTCAAAGTCAATAATGGCCATGATCTTCCATTCAGAAGTGTTTTTGTTTTTTTTTTTTCCAAAAAAGCTAAATGCAAAAAAAACCCCACAAGAAACACACTATTCAGCCTGGTAGAACCAGAGCCAATTATTTGAATGTGAGACGTCTCACTGAATGTTTATTTTCCTGCATCAGTGTCACATGGGCTTCTCCATGGCCCCACCCCTTTAGGAGACAGGAAGCAGTCTTGAGTCCATTCATTCTTATGGGAGAAATGAACATGATCACAGATTATGACCAATTTTTTCGCTCCATCGTCACCAGGATACATATTGGACCCATTTTTCAAGAGACACATCTTCTGAACATTCTGACACTAAAATGGCATTTTTCAGACACACATGGAGAAAATTAATTTTGTTAGAGACCTGTCTGTGTCTCAGCAACACACACTCTGCTGAGCTTTGGGAACCGGTGACTCCTGCCTTGCTTTAGAATAGACATAAACGGACATTTAAATGGTCTTACAGGTGAAACTATCAATTACATCTTAAAACTTACATCAAACAAATATCATGTGATGCAAAATCTATTTGCTTTAATCCACTCACACGATGTTAGAACACTTCCAGACGATTCCTACTAAAGTTCTGACTGTAATGTTACCATCTAAAAGAGAAAAGGATTCATATGTGCATGAATTTACTCCACAGGCCTCCAGTTTGAAGAAATCTTCTTGATTCAGCATCATTTTTACACAAAACGAAGCTTACAGTGTTCAGGCCGAGCGTTGAAGTTGGACTGTTTGTGATTTGCTGCACCGTGATTGCCTCATTCACGTCTGCGTGGCTGCAAACATGCAGTCATGTTTCAGCAGGGGTACAGCACAGACAATATGACCTCATACTCATCTCTGTTATTCAAACTGATGTCAACGCCGTTTAACGCGGCAGCTCCCTCCTACGTCCACACATCCTTCTCCTTATGTGGTATTTCTTTATGTTGATTTAGCCAAATTTAAGGTTCATGTATGTGTTTATTAATGAGGAGAAACTCCATCAGCAGACTCAGTGAGAGCTCTCTCCGACTGAAGAGCCTTTTCTGCCCAGTTCAGCTACACAAGCATTTGATATAAATATGGAATTTCTTTACTAAAGTTTCCCTGACTGAAATAAAAACCCAATCCTTGTCGTTCCTTGGTTCAAGGAGCAAGGAAACAGCACAGCTCTTAGCAATATTAAGTTTTTTACAGAATTATAATGTTTTATTTGGTGCTATTTTCAAAGGAGGAAAACGTTACAGCAGTGGTTCTCGATCTTTTTGGGGTACTGGACCCCCTGCATATTTTTTGAAATCCTGAAGACCCCTGACTAGTTTTTTTTTTGGTTGTTTTTTTGTTTTTTTTTTCTTTCACATGTGCCGGACGCTGTTTGACGGTTTGACGAAATAGACGGTCATTTTAGCCATTTCTTCCTGTTGCTAATGCATGTTGCAAAATAGTTCTTCTTCGTCTTCATTTTCTTCTTCTGTGAATAATGGTAGTTGTCATCTTCTTCTTAGTGTTTGTGGGTTTTTCACTTTATTTCGAGTGCTGCACACTGAATTTTGCAAGTCAATGAGTTTTTATCAACACGTTCTTGCACATATACAAGATATAGTGGTGTCTGCCCACTGAAATGCTACCGGGCTCCTAACTAAAGAATACTTTATGAAGTGGTGAATTTGTATTAGAAAAAAGGAAACAGATCAATTGAGGCCTCGTACTAAAATATGAACAATATTATACGTATCAATAGAGGGCACTGGAAATAAAGACCCGTTACGTTTTGCAGTTGAAGTAAATGAAGTCCCCAGTAATATGAGACGAATAATGTTTGTCTGTAAAGGTCATAGGATCTTTTTAAAATATATAACTTATTATTTCAAGGACCCTGTAATTCCACCTCAGACCACTGTTCCTAGTTAATGTCACTTTTAGTGATCGTGTCTCAAAAGTTTGTGTGAGAGGAGGTATTTTGTCAGTTTCAGGCAGCTTTCAGCTTTGCAAATGAACATGAGCTTTAATTATGACTGTGGTAATACCATCCTCTCCAGAACACACACAAACACACATGCAGCAGCACCAACACTGTACAAGAACCCCAACACATCTACCACAAACCCTCCTGCTGGGACCTCCCACCCTGCATACTCGCTGGTGGCAGGTGGGAGAGAGTGTGAGAATGATACCAGCTGAGTCCAACAGCAGGGGGAGCTTCCATGTTGTTCCCTTCCCTTCAGTCATCTCTCCGAGCTCTCAACTTCTGTGTCAGTTCCTCAGGTTCTATCCATCTAGCTGTTTCTGTTTACCTTTCTCTCTCTCTCTGTTTCTCACCTGTTTGGACAACACACACACACCCACACACACACCCACACACACGTATAGCCAAAGTCAAATAAATGAGGTATGAGAGCTGCAGGCTACAGACTACCAGTTGGCTTAAACCAAGAAATAAAAGGAATAAAAAATGATTTTTCTTCTACGCCTCAAGGTCACAACAGGTGCTCGGCCAAAATCAGCCACTTTGAAAGCACATGACCATCACAAAAATGCTGATTTTCCAATGTGACATTGCTGTGTTTAAAGATTAGTTTAGGTAAAAAACTTGGTTAAGGAAGTCTTCACTGCCACTGTTAGAAGAAGAACTTGATGAAGTTTTAAAGATTGTTTTAAAGAAACTAATGCATCAAAAGCCTTTGTTGACTGATCCTTCTACCCAGAACTTTCCCACTGACATCACATTACTTATACCTTTGTTTTAGAGGGTCAAAGGTCAGATTTGATACTGCCACCAACAGTTGTGCAGAAGTTCTGTATTTAAATACAAATGTGAGATACTTATTTAATCCAATACACTTACCTTGTAGATTCACATCAGTAATATACTATAATGCAATCACATGTAAATTACTGTCTGAGGTGTTACACATGTATATATGCATATAAGAAACCTGGCAGTAATTTAAGTTGTTAGAGTTCGCCACAACTTTACTTGAAAGCCAAGCCCACGTATGCATCAAAAAGTATATATACTGTGATTACAGTAGAATTACAATACTTATATTCCTCTATCATTGGATTGTACTATTGATGCTTTTGTATATACAATTTTTCGGAAGTCATCAGAGTGTTTACTTTTGCTACTATTTTGATACTAATACATTTATACCTTTAAAATGTTTTAATGCATGCATCTGAAAACTTCTTCCGCTAGTTCAAACAGGAGGTCTTTGTCAGGCAATCACCCATGCAGAGGCCATTTAGGGCTTTTCATGACTGATGCTGGCGTTTTTATTGTTAGTTCGCACTTTACAGGCCCAGGCTAATAAGCTAAACTTTAAGCAGGGCTTATATGGCTAATCAATCAACTTAAATTAATTGGGTTGTTGTTGTTGTTGCTGTTGTTTCTGTACCATGTTAACCAACAGAAAGGATCCACCCATGCCGTCCTTGGCTTTGGAAATGTGCCCTAATCGAGTATGGATTGCTTTATCGAGTGTTAAGATTTTTTTATATATCTATCAAAAGTGTAAGTGGATCATGACATCGCACACAACATATTCTACATTCTTAAACTCTAAACTCTTGCAATAGACACAATATGTACATATTGATGCAGACAAAAAGCATTTTCCTCTTTCCTCTTTCTATTAAATGTCTCTGTTTCTCTCCTCCATCTTTCAGTTTGATTGCACCACAATCACCATTAATTTCCTCTTTCCATCACTCTGTGCACAGACCACTTCATCTGTGCCGTCCCAACCCTGGCATGTCTCATCGTATTTGTTCTGCGGTCGCGATCTCATTAAGATAATGAGGGATGAACTGTTTGACCAGGACCTGTTAACAACACGTCACGGACCGGTCCCAGATAAGCCCCAGCCCTGTCTGTCTGCCTCCTTTTAGCCTTTCCTGCTATCTCGCCATCTTCATCCATACGTGGATGTCATGATTCATCCATCTTCTGTGTATTCTTTTTCCTCGCAACCTTTAATTTTGTTGTGCTAAAACACATGGAATGAAGAAGTGTAGAAGTGCCGGATGAAAAATGACTTCAAAGATGCTTTCTGTGACATTTTCATGAATAATTATTCAACTGTCTCAAAATCAACAATAATCAGCAGCTTTTGGTGTCAGAACCTCAGAGGGGAAGGGAACACACTCAAGAAGTAAATTAAACTCCTGGCATTGCAACGTTGCAGATATAAAACAGTAGTGGAGTGTGCTGCTGAAGTTTATGCAGAGAATTTTTCCCTAAAAGCTGATGAAGAACAAATCTAAAGTGCAGTCTGAGGGCTGTTGTGGATTATACGTAAAACCACAGCCTGGCATAGCCAAAGGTGTCTGCACAGACAAAGATTAATGCTTTTACCTTCAGATGCCTCTTTAGCTAGTTTTCAAACAAATATATACAGTATGATGTTGTGAAACAACATTGCTTTTATTGAGTTTATTTATGTAGCACCATTTAGACACAAGGCGATTCAAAGTGCTTTTCAGTGACATAAGCGGGCCCACATCAAAATTTACCCCCTGCAGACATGATGAAGTATATCAAAAACATAATAAGTTAAAATTAAAAGAAGAACAATTGAAAATTGTGTTGTCATTGAGGAATTGTGGAATATGAATGACAGGCCGAGTGTCTTGCTTACTGTCACTTTGTGCACTAACTTGACCAGCGAAAGAGCATGGTGCATAAAGAAGGCTAACATTAGTATCACTGGTGGACTTAGGATGTTTGATGGGCAGGGGTGAAAAAAAATAAAAAGGGCTCTTGTATTTGGTTGGACACCACAGCACAAACAGTCGTTGGGCACTTTACCACGTTTTGTCCACTGGAAAGGCGCCCTAGAGGGCACTTTAGCACGTTTTCTGCACTGGAAGGGCACTAGAGAAGGCGCTCCATCATGTTTTATCTACATAGGGGCATTCAAGAGGGCACTTTCACAGTGTTTTATCTATCATCAGGGCACTGGGGGGCAATTGCCCCTCCCACCCCACCAACCCTGATTCCACCAGTGATTAGCATATAGTGTCAACGGAGAGACTGAGTCATATGTTTGAGCTTCTGTCAGATCCAGACTCAGATTAGGAGGAGTTTGTTTTAGTGGAGGGAAGCCCCAGAGTCCGGTTTGCCCTTAAAGTCTCAGTATGCTAAGCCAAACTCTTGCTCCCGTTACTGAAAAGCCTACTTTCTGCTAAACCTTTTAAGTTTTTTTTTTTCGTTTTGTTTTTGTTTGTTTGGGTTTTTTTTGTGGCTGTTCGTGATGACAGATCTAGCTAAGTTGGATATGTATTCACAAATACCTCACTATCAAGAATTTCCTCATTTTATTATGAAGATTTCTAGTCAGATAAGGCCTAATGTATCTTTATTCAGTTTATTTCAGAAAGAAACATCAGACTGAAAATCTTGAACCAAAATGAAATAAAAATCTTGTTATTATCAAATTGTTGTTAAATACAATTAAAATCAAAATTTTAAAATCTTTATTTTAGAGCAGAATATCACTTTAATCAGTGTGTGTGATAAATGATGTTTGGACTTTAATTCCATTTATTATACTAAAATCAGGCTTTAATGAACGGAAAAAAAGTATTATTCTGGTCACGGAGCCACTTTAGAGTACTTTACGCACTCTACACCTGTGAACTTTACCTTGATTCTAAAACAAAATTTGCCAGGAATAGAAAGACTTTCCACTAAGAGAAAAACATTTTTCTACATGAAGTTCTTTAGAGAAGGCAGGGGTTCCTGTGACTGATGTCGCTGTCCGCAGCCTGTTCAAATTGAAGCTTCGGGGCATATTTTATGAGATGGATTCCTTTTGTTTTTGTTGTTACCCGCCTGCCTTTTTTGTTTTCTGTTTTTCTTAAAGTGAAAATTTAAAGCCAAATTGATCAACAGCGTTGCGTCACTCTCCTGGCAAGGTCATTTGTTTGACAAAGTGTTTTTTGAGTAAAGTAGGCTGTTTCATTTTAGTCCAGGCACCATTAATGGAACGCCACTGATGGTACGTTAGGCGTGGAGTGGTGTGTGTGTGTACGTGTGTTTGGCGGCTTGTCTGTGGCTTGTATCCATCACTGTGATAGCATCTCTTCACAGCTGAGCCCAAAGGGAAACACAGCACACAAGAGAACTTGATATGCGTGCGCACACACGCACACACACACACATACACACCAGCATTGGATCTGCAGTGCTGTGCTCTAACACTGTTACTTTTTCCAGAAATGAAGACTGTGACAGCTTACCATGTCA
>JAQFJA010000005.1:16221003-16231344 GCA_029874485.1 Naso brachycentron
ATCTGAAGCCGGTATCTTTTTGATCTCACAACTGCTGTATAGTTAAAAAGCGCTACAACCTCTCCTCCTCGCAGTTTTCAGCACCCATCATTCCTCCACCTCCTCATCTTTCCCTCTGCTTGGTCAGTTTACCTTAGGCACTGGAAGCCCAACAGAGGTGGTTTTGTCTCTTGTGAAAGGCGATGCTTTCATCCTCCACCCTCAAAAGAGACACTTGATTTCTGTTTCCTCCATGTATCTGCATCCTTCTGCATGAATTTTTTAGCATTCTGAGCATGGCTGTGGCTGACACTGAGGCATCGCCGCTGGCTCACATACATGTGGCCAGGACCTCTAAAACAGCAGGGGACCTTTTTATAACCATGTTCACTGCTATGGAGAAGAGAGGAAAAAAGAGAAGAGGAAAGGGGGGGAGAGAAGAGGAAGCTCCACAGACAAGAGGAAAAGCACATCAGATGCAGATGGGAGTGATAAAAACTTCCCGGTGTATCTGCACTTCTGTCACCATGTTGTGTGCTGAAGTGGGACTAAAGCGAGCCAGATAAGAGAAGTAGTCACGAGAGGAGAATGAAACATGGTAGATGTTTTGCCGGAGTCTGTTGGTACTATAACACATAAAAACAGCTGCATGTCCGCTCGCCAGCAGGTCTGGCCCTTTAGCTGAATGGATACAGCAGCTGCTTGTAAGCTGTGTTCAAACCGAAAAGGATGAACACAGTGTCATTGCAAGAAACGCCAGTATTGTGTTGCTTTATCATAATTTGATCATGTTTTAGATCATTGTTGAAATCAAGTCATTTGTGCAATGTACACAGATTGCTTATGTTAGCTCGTTCTGAGAAGGAGCTGTCATTAAATACGGCAATTTAAGGCAATTTAATCGACATTCCTGCACTAAATCAACTGTGGAGGTCCTACCCAGGGTGGAAAATTTAATGACATCGGGTCTAATTAATAAAATCATCCAGAGCCTGTGAAGTTGTGTTGCACAACTCCGTGTCATCCACAGTTAGCGCTAGATAGTAGCATCAGGAGGAAGGGGGGGTTGCCATTTTCTATTATTAACCGATTTAATCATCCTGTCTGCACAGTACCAGTTGTGGATGTCCCAGAAACATTAGAAAACGATGCCGTGCCTGTGCTTGTAAAATAATCCCGTGGTGTATTAAGTTGTGTTGTAGGAGCGCCACGGTTTTCACACCCGTTTGGTGAATTCCAGCAACATTCGTGATGTCCAGATGCCATTGACGTCAAGAGAATCTCAACACTGATTGGCTGTCACAGCACAGTGTCACCTGATGTCTCCTGAAAAGTTCAATGTTTTCAACTTCAAGTGTTGAAGTTATGGAGGTGACTGATCGTGTGATTCGCATCACATGTGACGCGACATTTGTGTCGCCTGAAGTGAAATCACGTCTAATCACATCTTTACATTGGCTTTGTATGTAATCTTGTGGCGTTCACACACCTATATGAGAGGTTCCTGGTTCGCATCCCGGTGTGCTTTTTCCTTGTAGTTTCAACCCTTGTCTCTTTGGGCTGGGCTCTAACCCAGCTCGGACGTTACTTTGGTGGCAGTGGTGGGATCTTGGGAAGTTCTCCCAGGTGAGCCCTTGCTCCTGGTGTGCGAGGGCACGCTTCTAGTCAGATGGGCCGACTGTAACACATAAAACTAGCCGCATGTCTGCTCACTAGCACGTCTGGCCCTATAGCTGAATGGATACTGCTGCTGCTTGTGTTACAAGACGTTTACGATTCACATCCCAGTGTGCTCGGGCATTTTCTGTCTGTGACTAAATGCAGTTCAGAGCAAATTGACCTACATGTTTCACGCTCGTCTCTTTGTAAATCAGAGTTGGCCAACAGTACTTGTTGGTACTGTTCATGTGCTGCTATAGATTTTTGTGTTGAAAGCAGATGCAGATATTTTTGAATCAAAGCCAATAGAAAATCTTTCGTTTTAATATTCAGCATCGACAAATTTTTGCCATTTGACACCAGAAATTATGAGCAGAGCTGGCAGGCTGTGCTTCAGATGCAACCCCTGTAATAAATACAGACAATAATGTTCCAGAGATTTTTTTTTTTTTCTTGCTTCTCTGCTGCAAGTCTGAATCAACAGGTCTGCATATGATCTGCAGGTGCGTTGTCACTGTTGGCTCAGTATTTCTATAATGAAGCAGCACCCTTCCTTTGCAGCATCACAGTGAACATACTGCACTGCACACACTACATGTAAATGGACTTTTAGTATAAATACAGAACATTGTGTTTACTGTATACATTCACAAGGGATGGCCATGGAAAACTTTTGAAAAGAGGTAATTAATGTAATGTTTTCAACACAAAGTGTCACAGTGATTGAACGGGAGCACTTTGAGAGAAGAACTAGGTCGTCTTTCATTTTCATCCAGGAGAGTAATTATTGGGACTATTCAGTGCATGTTGTTTGACAATATCTCACTCATCGAATGGAAGCGTCATCTTTCAGCATGTGTTTGAGCCATACATGTGCTACAATTACTCTTACCATTCTTTAGGAAAGTGGTCTTCATAAATAGACCATTGCGAATGAACAGCTGTGAATAAATGTAATGTAAAGATGAACTCTCACTAGTTGCACATGCTTTTGTACGTCCAGTCCTGTTTCCAGTCATAAACGATGTACCTACTTTGGCTAATTTTAAATCCAGCAAATTTGGGTCCATTGAAGATTTATTCTCTGCATCTAACCATCAACGCAGAGCTGTATTCTACACGAATGTAACAGTGTTACTTGCTTTTATTCTTTTTGTGTACGTGTGTATGGAGCAGTCAAGGATCACATGGTGTGTGACGCGCTGTGTTCGGATGCGGGGTGTTGGGGTCCAGGCCCTGACCAGTGCCTGTCCTGCAGATTCTTCAGCCGTGGACGAACCTGTGTTGACTCCTGTAACCTTTATGAAGGGTGAGTTACATATGAGCACGCATCCATACATACACACGGTAACCCAATGTCATCCTGATCGGTAGATTGAATCGTACTAGTTAAATAAATGGATGTATGGTTGGAGGTTGGGTGGTGTTCTTGCCGCTTGAATGATTGAGGGAGACAGCAGATGGGGCGTTGATTGAAAACATAAACCTCTGGCACATTGAATCTCCCTCTGCAGTGTCTCTTTAATAATAACAAAAAAAAAGGTCAGATTTCCATCATGAAAACAAAGTCCTGTAACATACATGTAACCCATATTGTATTGTGAAAAACTCAAATCACCTTCAGCCTTTAATTTGTCTTTTCACACAGGTCGCCATCATATTTCCAAAATGAGGCTCTTTCAGTGAGCCTTGCCTTAGTACTTGACCTTCTAGTCAAGTTTTTCTGGGCATTTATTTTAAATCAGTTGTTTTAAAGAGTGGGCCTCAACTGATATATTGGTTTGAAATTATTATTGGCCGATGTTGGTTCATCACAGATATGTCATTATTGGCTTATATGTTCTCCAATATCTGCTGCCGTTAAATCCTCTTTTTAAGACTGAAAAAATGCTTGGACTAGTGATTAAAATGGTGCAGTTACACAGTTTGTCCAGCAGAGTGGTTCGTTATTTAATAACTCATAAGCGAAGTGTTCGAACTGATGTTGGGAATAAAGTTTGTTAAAATGTATCCTGCCTCCATTACATATCTTTGTCACAAGTGTTTGCTAACCACATTCAGCCGATATATTTCTATAATATTGGCTGTTATATCAGAAATTGGAATATTCTTGCTCCCCAATATCGGCATTGGCCCCAAAAGTCCCATATTTGTCGGGCCCTATAAAAATAAAAAAGTGTGACTCATCTCTGATTTGTACCAGCAGACCAATTCTATGGGTACACACTTTTAATGGCTCAAAACCTAAATAACTAAATAAACAGAGAAGGTATGATGTCCTGGCCCCCTTTCACATTAAGCCTGGGTTGTGTATTTGACAAAGTACCACATTCCCTCTTAATCTGCTGAGTGCACTTGCTGTGTCAGACTGACCAAAACTGTGCAAAAATATCTCTTTCAAGGAGAACAAAATGGATAATGGCAGCATGAATGACACAAGGTTTTACAGCGAAACTGCAGTCTTAGCCTGTTTGTTCCCATCATCTCAGTAGGGACATCTGTGTCAAGATCCTACAGTCTTTTGTGAAAACACTGATATGAGAAAAGATCTGAAGTTCTTCTCTCTGCCAAGTAAATCACAACAAAGAGAATCTGCAGGGCATCAACACACACAAGCACAGATGATGAGGGCAGAAAGAGTCCTTGCCTCGTCCCTCTCACTCCAAAAGCTCCATGTTCTTTTGGCTTAAATTTCTGCATTTTACAATGCCAGTTCAGTCAGCCTGGAGAGAGTCCTCATTAAGGCAACCACTGATTTTGTTACTGCTTGTGCTGTTTTTATAACAATGTAAAAGTTGGGGTACTGTGTAAAGCTTAAATAAAAACAAAATCAATGATTTACAAACTCTTTCTAACCAAGATTCACTGAGACAAGCTATTCAAGCTATTGTGCAAACTGATACGTTACTGTTTTCACTCATTCTAAATATTATGCTTGCAGCGTATTCAAAATAAGCGCATTATCTCTGCATGGGGCCAAGACTCAGAACTAACAGTGAATGCAAATGACCGTAGATCCCTTAGGGAATACTGTATTAAAAAACGACTTGATTTGATGAAGGATGTTCTTTATCATTCAGTGCAGAATACATTTATGAACAATGTCCAGCAATGCCCTTTACTTCTTGGCCTGAGTTCGTCTGAGGCAGATCAACGCAAAGTGAAGAAGTGCATTGTGGTCTGACGAGTCCATATTTCAGAAGTTTTTATGCACGTTGTGTCCCGCGGGCCGAAGAGCAGAGGGAACATCCAGATTGTTACAGGCACACAGATCATAAGCCAACATCAGTGATGTCATGAGAACAGGTTAGTGCCTGTGGCATGGCTAGCCAATGACACGGCTGAAAGGTACAAAAGGTGTTTAAGCATTAATGCTACCATCCAGACAACATCTTTTTATGGGATGTTTGTTTCTGCTTATACCATCGAGCCAGAATCTCAGCTTTAAACGTTCAACAGTTAGTTCAAAAACTTTCAGTTTATCAGTCTGAACATTGACTATCTTTGCTTTGTGCTGTATTCAACTAAATCTAGGTCAAAAATGGAACACATATTTTAGTGTCCCTATTTTTTATTTATTTATTTTACAAAATCAGCAATGTTTTTTCATTCAAACCCACTATCCCACCCCGCCCCCACCCACCATCCCTCTGCAGAATGATGCATGGCAATTTCCAGTCACAGCGATACAAAGTAATTGTTTGTTCTCATGGTAACCAACAGTTTCTTTGGGTATTTTAAAAAGTGCTATACAAATAAAATATATTGTCATTATTATAAAACACTTTACTTAAAGCATCCATCTAAAATGCATTATGAACTACTAATAATGTGTTATAAAGTGCATGTAGTGCTGTTTAATCATAGTTATAAGCAAGGTTAGGGTACATAAACATAACCACGTATAATGCAGTATAAATATAATCATAATGCGTTATAATGTGTTAGAATTCATTATAGAGACAGGCTTCATAGAAAGAATTTATTATGATTATTATTATTAGTAGTAGTAGTAGTAGTAGTAGTAGTAGTATGATATCTAAAAGCCTCTTCAAGTGTTTGATGTGTTTGACTCATATACCTAATGTCAAGCAACCAGGAAACATCTGCCTGAAGTCATCACAGTTCAGTTTGTAAATCCAATTATGTAACTCTGCTTTTCAAGTAATCACCATCATTATACTTTCAAACAATAACTTGAAGGTTACCAGTTCATCAAAGATCAAACTGATTTCGTTATGAGGTACCTGACAGAAGCCCTGCAGGAATACTTTAGATAGGTTTTTTAAGGAGAGTAAAGCCGTGGTATAATGTGATCAAACCAAGGACCAATACATAAACATGCAGCAACTCATCCTATTCAGCTATGAATAGGAGCAGTTAAATTTTAAAGTAATCCTCATTGTTAGAGGACCTGCTGTACAACCTGCTCATCAAAACTTAAACACCCCAAGGCTCTTTGTTGCAGCTTTTAAGTTCAGCAGTCATTTTTCTGTTTACTATGGATAATATTGAAGAGCCCGAGGCTGAAAAGAACAATTTGAGACGTAGTGGTGACTCTTGGGTTTAAAAGGCACCCCTGCAGAGTTTCAAAGCAACAGGGGTCCCGTGACTTTAAAATAGCTTGATGCTATTCCCCTCACAGTGGAAGGTGGCAACACCGGCTCCCCTGGGGAGTTTAATTAATAACATTTTAGTTGTTTTTGCCTTGCAGAACTCCTGAAAAAAATGCTTTTAAGTTCAGAGTCTCAACTTGATCGAAAAGTGTTTGGTGGTCAGATTGAAGAGATATGTGGAGGACCAGAGGGTGCTTTTAGGGCAGGGGGGCTAGGCGTGTCACTGCGTGTCACAGTCACTGCTTGCGCACGGGGCCACGCCCTGCCTACCTGTCCACCTGCACGTCAGCACCGCCCACACTGTCAGTGTTACCAGCACTACCAGCACACCATCCACCAATTACAGAGCTTCACCAAATGCAACCCCAACTCTTCACCCTTTGAGCATTACAACAATTGTACGTTCCATTAGCCATGCTCTAAAATGTACATATTACATTATTTTCTGCTATTTGATTTGTTATTTTGGTATCTTTTCAGTTTTTATTTGAATCTATAAGTTGCCCTGCAGTTCAGGTCTGTGTCATTGGTTCTAGGGCCCAACCGATTTGGGATTTTGGGGGGGCTGATGCCGATATCAATTTTAGGGAACAAGAAAATTCCAATATCCGATACACAATATTGGCTGAATGTAGTTAGCAAATAAATGTGACAAAGACATGTTATGGAGGTAGGATATCTTACATTTAGTACTTTGAACGGTAAACACGTCACTTATTAGTTATTAAAAATAACTGACTGCCCTCTGCTGGACAAAGTATGTAATTACACCATTTTAAATCACTAGTCCGAGCATTTCTTGTGGCTTTAAAAAACAGTTTTATTTTTGGAGAAAATATACGCTGATGTCAATAATCTGTGAGAGGGTCAGGGTAATCAATAAATTGGTCAGGCCCTGTTTGTTACAGCAGTGAAAATACAGCAAATCTACCTTAATAAAGATCACATGACAGTGAGCGGACAGCTGCTTCACGTCAAGTATTTGTGATACAGTTATCGTTGTTTTCGTGGACTTAGCTTTAGTACTTCATTAAAAACTGTGAAGATTTCTCTGCACAGTATGTAAGGCAGCAGAATAAAGACAAGTGTCTCGAAATGCCTTAAATCTCAATGAAATTGTCATTGTTGCTGTTTTAGTTTGTTTGTTTTGAAAAGTAAAATTCAAAACAATTTGGACGTGATTGTTTCCAATTTAGTTTAATTTGTTTGTGTAAACATACAGGTTTGGTATTATGGATTTTGCCTAAAGGTCTTTTCACACAGTGACTACCCTGAAAACAGCCTCACTATGAGAGGAGTCAGATGTCTTTGAAAACAGCGGCAGCGATGATGTCCAGGTGCTTCAGTGACAGTCATAGTATTGGGACAGTACACACAAGACACAAGTAACATCAGCTGCATACTGTAGCAAAGAAAAAAAAATTCGATTTCTGCACATTTGGGTTATTGAACTGTCATTAGTAGTTTAATAGAAATAACGTCCCATGCCCAGATTTTCTTTCGGTTGTCCTTGTACGACGGTCCACCAAGAGTTCAACACGGTGAAACCTGAACAGCAGGGAAAATCTGTGCACGTTCACGTGGGCGGCAGCCGCTTCAACCGTAACCCTTTCATTTTGCATCAAATCCATACTGAGGTTAATTAATCGGTGCAAATATGCTGCTAAATCTTGGTCCCATTACAGATCGAAAATACTGAAAGGCAGAACACAGCTGAACGTCATGCCATAGTCTGCAACTTTTAAGTCTAAAGCATCAGTGGTATCATCCAGCCACACTGCAGCCTTAATTATTTCAACCAACACTCACCCAGACAAAGCCTTACCTCCCCTGCCCTCTGGAAGGTTTTATGAAGGCCAGATGAAGCATAATTAATACTAATTTGATTTAAATCCCACTGGGCCAACGACATTTTTTTTTCCATTGCTGAGACTGAACATTCTGTTTTTCCTCACTAACCAAAAGAGAAGCACCCAGAAGTCATTCTCCTTGTTCTGTAGTGACAAAGGCAAAGTGCCAGCTCAGCCCCACTGTGGTCAAATTTAATGACTTTTCGAGGCCACTCTGGTGTTCTACTATTATAAGGGGATTGAAAGAATTGAATAACAAGGCACTTAATTTAATTGATTTTTGAAAACGCTGCAACCCTCGCAGGTACTGCACCTTTCAACTGTGTCGACCTGCGTGATGGTATCAGTGTTATTATGCTTGTTTGTGTGTGTGTGTGTGTGTGTGTGTGTGTGTGTGTGTGTTTGTGTGTGTTTGTTTGTTTGTTTGTTTAAGTCCTGGAGGTTCTCACACCGTAATTGGATGATATTCCGCTGTCTGATAGGATCCATGTTGGCAGGTAGCAGCTCATAAACACACGTGTGTGTGTGTGTGTGGGTGTGTGTGTGTGTGTGTGTGCGAGCACACTCTGTCAACAGTATTTTAGGAAAGGTATGTTGCTCTGTGTGTCTCCTCCAGCTGATTAAGACAGATGTTTTCTCCCTCTGAAAATTAATTTGGCTATTTCAGCACTTCTCTCTTCTTTCTTCCCTTCTTCTTTTCTTTTTCGCTTGTTGTTCCTCTTTCACTCTGTAAAATGATCATACGCTGGGGAAATTAGCTCTGACACTCGTTTCTGTACTCAACCACACATGCGGGCGCATGCACACGTGTATGTGTGTGTGTCAAAAGCTAAGATAGACATCAAACTGCAGTGGGCAGCCGTCATATTTCCCTGTAGTGTGTTTTTGCAGAGGCGTGTAAATTTACCAAACACTCTCTCCTCATATGTCTCTTATGCTAACACATCTTTGTGACTGTCTGTGCACGAGCTGTTGAGCTGAACCAATTTTTTATTTCTCACATTACCCAAAATTGCACCAAAGATTAATTTTTATGCCAGTATGTTGTAATAGTCAATTGGCTGGTGCAGCTCTGTAATAACCCCAAAACCTCTGCCTTCATAAGTAAAGTGACAAGGAGGATGGAGTACAAAAACACCTCTGGGATATGCTCTTTAGTTTGTACTTCTTTGGAGCTAAAAAGCAACTTATAAAAGATTCACTTGCAAATACACTTGCAGATACCTCAATTTATTTGTTAATATAATCTATCAAATTTTATTATTATTATTATTATTATTATTATTATTATTCACAGCCAAGGGAATATGGTTTTGATCAAACTGTAAAATACGTGTTATTTTATTTATTTGAGGACTCTCTCTTCTTTGTTTTTTTGGCTAATGAAATACAAAACATGCTGTACAAACCACTGATGTTTAAACTTGTTTAAAAGAAGTAGATCTTGGCAATATGAAATCTTACAGCAAAAGGAATCATAAGAAATGTATATACTTCTGCTTTTGTCCTTCATTTTACCTAAAATAGATGAAGTCAAAGCTAAATAGAGAAATTTTTGAAATTTGAATTAACATGGTGAGTTTTTAATTAAAGTTCTAATACTTAATATTAAAGTCCTGGTTGAATTTGGCAACACCTGTGGTTGCACTTTTGTCACAAGGATGAGGTAACTATACTTGGGTTCTAGTTTTGAACTTTTTGAAGAAAGAAAAAAAACAGAACAGCTTAATGCTGGATCACGTGATTTGTGTACATTTCACATCATTAATCACACAACAACTCCTTAGTTTAAAAGTCTGAAAAGGACCTGATCCAGCAGATGTGATGTGTTGACAGTTTGTTTTTTATCCCATGCTGTGTCGTTCCTGATTCCAAAAATCCTTCACTGGTACTTCCTGCCTGATGAACTTTGCACATAATGCAGGTCTTGAAAATTGCCCCAACTGGTCGTGATCCAGTCAGTTGTACTTTCTCTCTACCTGTCACTCACTCTCTCTCTTTCTCTCTCTCTTTGTCTCTCTCTCTCTCTCTCCCTCCAAGGTCACCTGTCCCATGCAACAGTAAGTGAGGGGGAACATAGTAACCATGGCAACTGTACAACAGGCCCAACTCCAGACTGCTCTCCCCCCTCCCCTGACACGGCCCTGAAGAACATTGAGAGAGTCATCCGCCCACAGGTGAGTGCGCTTACACACACACACACACACACACATACACACTCCCAGACAAATGAATGT
>JAQFJA010000005.1:16258717-16275576 GCA_029874485.1 Naso brachycentron
GAAATGAAAATTAAATACAGATTCGGATGCTTTTTATTACACTGATTAATTACTTGAGAAAATTGAAAACACCTCTCCAGATGAAATTGTGTTAAAACAAATGGGATGAAAACTTTTTGCAATTTGGCACCTTGGAGGGTTTATTGTTTTAATTGATCTCTGAAGCCACGTTAACATTTGGGTTTAGTTTAAAGTTAGGAGAATTACAACAGTAAGAAAAAAAAAATCCTGTTCTTTATGTTTTAATTTGGATGTAATTTTGTTTAATGGTGAAATAAGAAATTACCAATAAGGGGGGTTAAAAAACCTCTAAAGATATGCTTAACAAGATACTGCATAACTGTTTTGGTGAAAATCTGCTTTTTCTCACTGAAATTTTAACCATGTATCTGTATTATATGTAAAGTTATTATAACTACACACACACACACACACACATTCATCATCCTATATCACACACAAACAGCAGAGTAATGCAACTTAAAGAGTTTTAATCCATTGACATAAATCAGTAAGTACTTTTCACTTCTTAATTTGAATACGATTCAGACAAATCAATTTAAACCAGGTCTGATTTGATCATGACTAACCATTAAAAGGCAAATGTGTTGTCAGGATTATGCATGTCCGTTGTTTTTCTACAGCCTTCATTCTCAATTTGATTTTGTGAAACAAACATATGTTTAATTGTAATGTATAGATATTGTATTTGGTTCTTTCTCTTCAGTGGAACTTTCGCGTTGTGTTGATTGTCGTGCCGCGTGTGGACTTAAGTGGTACTGCTTACGGTCATACAGATCTTGTCTGGCGGGAGCATTTCTTTTGGAAGAGAGTCAAAGAAACAAGCCAACTATTTGCACAAAACCAATTTGGCCATAAATAAAAAATACTGAAAATATCTAAAGGAAATAATCTTTCTGTTTCCAACCACAGATAGTTAAAAGAGGACAGCGGATCGATCATGCACATGAACAGTAAATCGTCTCTTCCGGTCTGTGTGTTGTAAAGCATTTCATAGTGATTCTGCTGACTGCGTGGAGCAGGCAAGGGCATCGCAAAAGACGGGATAGTAATCTCCAGTGTCCTCGCCTATGGTGTCATTTGCAGATGTAGGTAAGATGTGAGGTAGTGTGGTAGTCAAGACCACACTAACTGAGACCAGAGTGTGCCGAGACCGAGACATGACCAAGACTCTATGAACAAGCTAACACTGAGGAGCTGAAATCAATTCAGCCGTCTTTAATTAACGCTTCCTTTCCTCGGGAACATCATGACGAGTGTAAACAAGAGAAGAGTTTTTGCTGTTCTACAGATTTAGGTTTGCCCTAAAATAAATGTGTCAGCAATGTACAAGGTCTGATCATTTCTACTTTTATGGATCAAAGCAAGATGTGACATCTTTATAGAGTTCCAATGCGGTAAAACATTCAGTGACCTAACTACAGGCGTTTCAGTCATCTGTGATTAAAAGATTCAAAGTACACGTCATTTCCGTTATTGGCTGCATTTGAGGAAGAAAGTTTTACATCCAACAACAGTATTATGTCAACATATAAATCCATTGTGGTCTCGAGTGGTCTTGAGTAACAATCCGAAGTCCGCTATGTCCGAGACAGAGACAAGAGCGAGTCAAAATGCATTTGATTCCGAGACGAGACCAAGACCTTCAAAAAGTGGTCTCGAGACCCAAACCAATCTCAAGTACTACAACACTAATGTGAGGCATCAGTATCACATTCAGACTGCTTCATAACCAGTTAAAAGTTCCTCATAGAGACTTTAAAACCGTCCATCCACATAAGAGTTAAGACATCTCAGGAAACCACGTCACTGTATTTTGGGATTTACCTCTAAAGGATTTTGTCCATGCAGTCAAACAGCAGGCAGACAGAAAGGCCCGGTCGGATTTACATTATCGCTCACGTACTGTGCACCACCACTGGACACCTCCGGCACATGAGCGTGGATCTGATTATGCAGGTGTTGTGATACGTGGGCCAACTGCTGCAAATCCTTGCCTGTGTAACTTGTGTCTCTCTCAGTGTTTTAGTGGACATCCGCGCACCGTATATCTGTCTCCACAAAGCACACACTCTCATCCACCTCCACTGTCTTTGTCTAATCTGGCTGCACAACTATCCATCTCATGATGAATCGTCACATCAACCCATAACCCCTGTAGTCCCAGTGCTTTGTGTGTGTGTGTGTGTGTGTGTGTGTGTGTGTGTGGGTGGGTGGGTTTTGTATCATGTGTCCTGGATAATTGCATCGTTGCACAGAATAGATGAAAGTCTATTTTTGTCTTTGCTTGTGTTTCTATATCATTTGAATCATAAATCGTGTGTATGACACAACCACATGCAATATTGCAAACAAACAAACAAACCAATAAACATAAGATAATAAATATTTACATTTGCCATACATTCTTTCCTGCACATAAAGGTGTTGCCACTGCAGGCTCAGAAGCAGAACTCTATCATTAATGTGCTAGCGTAGCTTCCTCATATGTTACATATTTTTCAGACCAAAGTTAGTAAACAGATGCACATGATTTTCAGCAGGCTCACCTTCACAACACTTTCTGTCTACAAGTCTACAAAGCATTCCGACGATCTACTGGAGCCATCAGACACTTTGATGTCGGTGTTGCTGTTTGTCATTTAGTGGGACTTTGTTGACCGTATCTTACCATTAGCAGAGAGCGCCTCTATCTTCTACAAATGTTGTTAAAATTGGACCATGTGCTTACTTCACTAGATCTCAGACTGCTTTTTTATACTCCATTCACTGCCATTCATGTTGAAGAGGCATATATAGAAACACTATAGGACACAAGAAAGGTGGTATAGGTCATTCTGCCTTCGAAAGAGAATATCGGCCTTTATTTGGTCAGAAATTGCTTAGTGAGAGGGCAGGAGAGCCAGGAGAGGTTGAGACGAAAGTTATTACGCCTGAAAAAATAGTTACTTGCAAGTGCTGCCTTCCTAGCTCAAATATTAGCGTGAAGAAGGTTTTTGACACAGATGTTCTTTTTAACTAATATTGAAACATATTTTCAGGTATTTCTGTAGCATTCATGATATGGGCAAAATGTGAACAAACACCATATCGTAGATAAAACTATTCTGGGAAAAATGGGTGGGGTTTATGTAACCAATGTGGCCATGTTGACAAAGGACAATGACATGTCGTAACTGGTGGGATCCTTTAAGTTTTTGAGCTGTTCCTCTGGCATTTGTCCTTCGACATTAACCAGATTTGAGCACAATATAAAACGTAATGACTGTTATACTATTCTGCAAAAAAAATGAATTTTGGTTCAGAATATGCAAAAAGCATCACTTTAACAGTAATTGGTGTCAAACTCACACATTTATTTTTTTATGCAGTTCTCCTTTTATATTATTTAATTGTAAGTGATTTTAAATTATTTTATTTAAGCATTGTAATTGTTGTAAACAGATAAACATAGACAACCAAGTTAGATGCATGGCTTACAGTACAGTTTTTGTTTTCAGTTTTTTTGGTGCACTGACTTTAAAATGCAATTTTTTAATGTCTCGTGTTTATGTTTTTATTATATTACATTACTGACATTTTAATTTTTTATATTTATTTTTATCAATGTTTATTATTTTCTGTTTTTCTATGCCCATGTAAAGCAAAAGGAATTGCCTTGTGTCTTAATGGTGCCCTATAAATAAACTTTCCCTGCCTTACATTATAAACAGGAACTTCGTAATTTAAGAGAGTGGCCAAAACTATTTAAACTGCCTAAATTGTTTGAATTTGTTTTAAAGTTATTCTCTCTGTTAACAGACGTGTGTAATAATAGGATCTCAATTGTCCATGTTTAGCTTAATAATGACTCGGGTGATATCTGCAAGCCAAATAAAGAGGTGCCCAGGTTTGGAATAAATTTTCAAGGTCAAAAATATAGTCAGAAGAGCACAGACACAACTTGACAGTGTTTTGCTGAAACAGTTGGCTGTTGCCTGAAGTGAACAGCAGTGTAGAATCTGTCGACATACCATTTTAAATGTCATCATCCATCTTCAGCGGTTTTCTCCCCACATGCCTCAGTGTGTGTCTGTCTCATTCAGGAGGCCCTGATCATGGCGAGCATGGAGCACCCCCACTTGGTCCGCCTGCTGGGTGTCTGCCTTAGTCCCACCATCCAGCTGGTCACACAACTGATGCCTCACGGGTGCCTGCTCGACTATGTCCATGAGCACAAGGACAACATCGGATCGCAGCTGTTGCTCAACTGGTGTGTCCAGATCGCCAAGGTAAGGGTGGAAGAGGCTGCTCCTCGGCTGTTTCACTGGCTGTCTGGTTGCTTGGCTGCGTAAATGGCCTTTAGATTGATCCTTTTTAGTATCATTATCATTTTCAGTGGATGTTCTCCTCTGATTGCTGATTATATGTTGCACCAAATACCAGAATCAATTTTATATGACTAAGAGACTTATTGAACTGTTGATCTAACACTTCATTTTTGAGCATTAGGTTGTCAGTAACACAAACAATATTTACAAGATTTCAAATCTAAAGAGTACCAACTCGTCATATGCTGACACTTTGGGTTGATAGTTCGGGCCTGCCACCAACCCAAAGTGTCAGTATTTATCGAGTTGGGTTTTCCAGTTTGTCAAATACTGTCGAGCTGAGAATTAGACCCAGAAATCAACTATTTCTACGAAGTGGACCTTTAGTAAGTCAATTTGGACTTATTTACATTTTTCTGTTCTCTGATGCACGTACAGTGAGAGCTATGTATTTATGGCAAATCCTTTTTTCTCAGTTTCTCCAAATGTGTCAGCGATGCGATAGCTAACTCTCTTTCTCACTTCATGTATTAAGCTGTTGTAGACAGTACGTATGATTATACTAAAGCTTTCAGTTTAGGACTTTTAAATATACAAAATGCTGATTAAATAGGCCGTTTATTTTTTGTGTCATTGGACAAAACTTCCATAAGAACCTTTCAGCATTTTGTAATTCCGGTGGTCTGAAAGAGCACTAGACTTCCACACATCTCCTGGGCTCTGCATTCAGGCTTTAGAAAATGAAGACCCTGACAGAAACTTTTCGGCCAATCACGGGCTATTTCAGAGAGCTCGTGCTCATGTTGAAAGCCTGATACAATGGCAAACAACCAAGAAGGAACAGTTGCTCTTCCCGCTTTAGCAACAGCTGCAAACATGACAAAGAAATTCAAGAAAAGGAAGAGTGATGTATCATGACGATCGTCAAAAGATAGAGCATCAATCTGGCGGGGAGCATGGCGGGTCAGAGTTACGAAGCAAAAGCAGGAGGGGTTGCTTTCTTAGGAGTCTCATTTTACAGCTAGGTTAATTTCCAGATGTGTCCTATGCTGTCTGTGTTTTGATGTAAAACAGAGTTTTTTGATCTGGAGCCTGTGACAACTTTCCTATGCTGGTACATCAGTAGCATTGCATTTTACATCAACCAACAGTGACTGGTTTGCCAGAGATGAGCAGTTGCTGCAATGGACTAATTTATGGCAAGTAGGAGTATGGCGGACATAAAGACATCGTAAGCCCAACAGCAGTGCTTGTGTAATTACTCTTCCTGCCAGTTGGGGGAGACAAAAGTTCCAAACTGCAGGTTTAAAATGACTGTGTTTCATATTTGTGTCTTGTTGTCTCTGGCTGCCCTGCACCTCTGCCCCCTGTGAAATCTCACTGTATGAATATGAGGCTTTGCTTTGGATACATGGACACTCACAACTGCTGCACGCCCTTTTTTTAACAGCTAATAGAGGTCAGTTAGTGCTACATTGCTTCCCAAGTGAATAGTAAATGTCTGCGTTCTGAAAGTCAGAGACAAGGACTGGATATTTGGTGTCCATGAATGTGTGTTGGTGTGTGTGTGGAGGGTTCAGCAACAGACAACGACACCCCTTGCCAGCCTCCCTGGAGAACTGAAGTAAATAATTCAAAGGCTTGCTTGACTTTGGTGGAGGGAAGAGTGCAGCGAGCTCAGTGTCACAGGATCGTGGATGTAGCAGTGCATGGTGATTCGTTGTGTCAATATTAGTAAGCGACAGATATATACCTAATGATCCTAATGAAAAGAATTCATATATAAATTCCCACAAAGCTGAATCAACATCTGTCTCATGTAGTGACCCTAACATCTTCTGAACAGTATAAGCCTCACAAATTAGTGGTATTTATTGCAGGGTGCTTATTTTAGTTTGCAGTGCACCTCTGCATGATGTAATTTTTTCCCTAAACATGCTGCATTTGATAGAAGGCTGATGAAATTGTTCTGTACAGAGAGCAAAATAATTGGTAAAAAAGCGAAGAGAAGCAGAATGAAAATGACTCAGCGACAGCTGCAGTCCCACATTTAATATCTTATACAAATATTTCTGTTGCCATTTTTGGCTAAATCAGACGAAGGCAGTGCTCCAATGAGCTGCCATGGGTGTATATTTAACCATCAATTATTTCTTGGGACACGGTTTCAATTGTACCACAGAAAGTGCTTTTTTCTTACCAACGGCGATCAGAGCATGCATTAAGTCTTGCCACGCTGACAAACATCCCATGCTGTGTAACACAAATATTTTTACGGTATGGTATTAATCACACAAATTACTCGGAAAAAAAAAAGATGTAGTTCAGCTATACGGACATGAATAAATATATGCCTGCTGTGAACAGTTGTCAACATGGGGAGCTGTATAATTCATAAAGCGTAGATATGATGATGCATTATTTACCACTGTTACTGTGTGTCTCAAGTGTGTATGGCTCAGTGTTTCCAGTGACTGGCTGCAGCTCCTTGGGATTCAAATAACCGTCAGGGTCCACATGTAATAAGGTGCTAACACATGGGCTTCTGCTCACACAATGAACTTAACTGGACAATGCCAACGAGGTGAAATGGGACACCTGGCCTTGCCATTAACGTTGTTAGCATTTAGACACGCAGTGCTCTTAATAACTGTACCCAGATTTGCGTTTAACATCTTTCCTGCAGATTATTTCATTATTTTTATCATAAATGTATACATCAGCTCACTCAGGGGCTCCTCAAGACTCCCGCAAGCAACAGAGCTCCACTCTGAGGCAGCGTCCCTGTGGCCCTCCCCCTCAGTCATGGCTGCCATCACAGTCATAGATTATTAATGGAGTGATCCGCCATGAGAGTCATACTAATGAGCAGATTCATTAGAGCTCGTACACTCGCACGCAGGGCTCTGATGCCACAGAATGTTATTATTTCCTTATTTTCTTGGGAATGATTTTTCTCATCCTGTTTTATCTTTCCATATGCCCCCACTGCATCACTTTCTCCTCATTATGTCTCCTAGCTTTTTTTCATTTTTTTTATCTTACAGTCTGTAAGATTTAGTGGCATCTAACAGAAAGGTTGCAGACTGCATCAAACTTCAAGTAACACCCTTTCAAAGTAGGCAGACATATTGTGGTCACGAAAATCAGGCCCATGATGCACAGCGTGACAGACTATCCAAGTCAGTCTTACTGTAGTCAGTCATTGACAAGTTTTATGCAACAGGCTTTTTTAAGTGTCTTCAGAAAGTCTGACTTCAAGTTAAATTTAAGTCCAAGACTGGATCTAATTTTATGCAACTGGCCCCTGGTTTTGGGTGATGGAGGCACAGCTGGAAGTTCATCAAAATTGCAATGCACCAGCGCATCTTTATCGACACACCCGTTGTTGTGCTGCCCCACCCAGCCCCGACACAGTCAGTTTCATGTAGGTCCATGAAAATAGCAACTTGGCACAAGCGTGGAAAAAAGTCACTTGGGCTTTACCAAACTGCCAATACATCTGGACTTGCGCTTCGACCAGCTTTGCGCCAGTACGAAAATAGAGCCCAGCGTGTTGCATGCAGTGTTCTCCACAGGATGACAGCGTCACCACGGTGGAGGGGTTTCAGGTTTGTCACATCCTCGTGGCAGTGAGGCTGCCTTTGTGCACGTGGAGCAGTAACACTAACGCTCCCTCACATGCTTTTTTGCTCACAAATACTGCTCTGTTTGCTCTAATCAAATTTATATGCTGCTGTTTTATGTAAATGGGCTTTGAGACGAATTCAGCACCATAATGTCCATCCTTGTTCTTTTTAAACAAAGTTGTCTTCATGAGAGAGAAAGCACGAACTCCAGCAACTTGAAAGAAAATTTTGCAGAAATTTAACATGTGGCGGGAAATGTTGACGCTGTGGCAGACTGCCATAAATGAATGAACGTATGGATCATGGCATGTTGTCAGTGCAGCGTCTCATGCATGCATCTTTTCTACTTTGACTACAAGACTGCAAGTTAAAATACCGTACACCTTGACACAGAAGACAGTAATAAGAGTCCAAATGAGTCTCTAAAGTTCAACCTGATTGATAATCTTGTTATTACTGGTAATTCTGGATTTTAGTTTGAAAATAGGACTGTTGCTGTAAGACGATTTGGAAGCCTCTCCATGAATTCTTTTGAACTAGCAGAACAGACATCAAACACAGAGAAATTATATAATAAGCTGATTTTTGTACAGGTTGTACTGAGCAGCGATGGTTCCCCTTGTGATTTATTTTCCGGTTGATTATTTATTGTGAACCTCACATATTCTGCCTTTGACACCATAATGGCAACAATACAGCACCACAGATTAAACCACCCAATTTATATGGGAAAACCTCATCCAGCAAGCTTTGTATGTTCATAATTTTATTTTTATTTATTTATTTATTTTTAAATCTTCTTCATCTCTTACTCCAGCATTATTGGTTTGGATTGCCTGTTTGTCAGGTATTTGTGTGTGAGTGTGTGTGTGTGTGTGTGGGTCCCACAGTGTGTATCACAGGGTCATTTCTCTGTGTAAACCGAACTTGGCAAACATGCCTCGCTCCAACTCATTACAAACATCCCCAGGGTTCCAATGAAAACTCACTTCACTGCTATTCCCTCTCTTCTCTCCCTCTCCCATCTTCTGTTTGTGTTTCAATATGTGATCCTTTCGTTTTTGTTTCTCTTTGAACGCTCCCGTAAGAAGAAAACACCGTAGGCAAACACAGATTCCCATTTTATGTCTTTTTTATTTTGTTGCTACAAATATTGTCGAGCCTTTCTGGTGTCCAGACCATGTGAGCGGTAAAAATCTCTGCTCATTGCTTGCGCGGTTTCCAGTCCCACCACTGCCCACTTCGCTCAGTCACTCAGAGCCTATCGCCTCCCCAGTCGCTCTGCTCAGTATCGCTCAGCGCAGATTTCACCCCACTTCACTGAAATTGCTCACCACCTCTTCTTCACTCTTTTTCTTGTATAGCATTATCGTTATCTGTAAATGGAACAGGAGTAATACACCTGTATGACGTATTTTAAGGTACTTTGTTAAGTCCATTGAGCTGCAGCAGCCAGAAGGAGACAGAAAATAGTGTGGGTGGATGGGGTATATGGCGCAACTCACAGATGCACTCTGGGAACGAACTCATGGTGTGAGCAGCACCAGACGAATTTGGAGCGGGAGATGAGGCAGTGTTCCAGCTGTGTCAGGGCGCACTTACACTTGGCAGTCTGTACCATGCCTAAGCATGTTTGACCCCCAAAGTCCAGTTTGTTTGACTAGTGTGAGCGCTCTGTTCCGTGCTCAAGCATGGCTCGCTTCGTCGGCTCTGGCATGTTTGGAAGAGGTGGGCTTCGGCACAATAAGGATGCACATGCACAGGCATGGAACGTCGACATCGCTGTGACTGTTTGTGGATGATTCGCCTTAAATTCAGGCAGACAACCAAATACAAAGTTTGGATAAAGAGCAGTGAAAAAATCCTAGACTGTCTGTTTGATCATGGATACCAGAGAACTATATAAAAATTTAATTACAAGATGACAAAAATGCAGTTAAAATATGGGTCGCACTCCATGGATCAGGTAACTCTGGCATGCTCAAGTCCAGGTACCCTGGGATAACACAGGATCATTATGTGCAGGCCTGGCTCGGCACATAATGATGGCTTATTTATGAAGTTTAGTGAATATAATCCAGCGTCAACACGGAGTGTTTTATTCCAAAATAAACTGGGTATTTTAATTTTTACTGCAGGCCTATCTTGCTTGTTAAGACCCAGTCAAGGAATACAATTACTATGTTTGTTACCAAAGCAAGGCCTTGTTAATTTTTTTGCTGACCCAGAGTAAAACATTCAACATGCAAAATTTTACAGAATGACATCCCAACAGGGACCCAAGTTTTTGAGGACATCAGCTAGCTCAGGGCCACAAAGGTCTGCCCTTGAATCAATGCGATTGCCTTAATAAATTCAAGTTACAAGGTTGTTTTGTTTTTAGCAATCAAGGAATAATAATAAATTTAAATACATTTTCCCTGGTGCAATAACCAGCAATGTTTTATTAATTCCAAAATGAAACAATGATCGATATTTACTGCATGAAATGACACATTGTATGGTTTTACTTTCTGAAATAGATGAACATGTTAAGCAGGAAAGTAAGTTAAACTCTCATGTTACTCCAGTGATTACCATCCCACATCAAAACAAAGTTTCCTTGAGATGTCTCATCCTTGTATAAAAACCCACCTAGAGGGCAAAAAAACAAGGTGTCTTTGCACTGCCCTCCAGCTTTTAGTTGTTGTTATTAGCAGTTGGATGCTCTAAGAATCCTATATGTGAAAGAAAACCAAGTGAGGAGGAGATTGTGGATTTGTGCCATTAGACGGGCATCCATCCCAGGGTAGGGCCAAGAATGGCTAACATCATTTCATCTAGGGTTAGTTTAAGTCATGTTAAAGCAGTTACATTGAGTACTTTCATTCTTTTATTTATATATTTATTTTTTCCTTTAAATCTATTCATACTTATTTTGACATGATTCACTTTTGTAGACAAACGCAAGTAATCAACTTGAGTGGTCTTGCCGAGTTATATTGGTTGGTAGCTAATTAGCACTTACTTTTGTTTTGACAATGCAGAATTTCTTCTCCTACAATTTTCTCCAAACAACAGAATTATTGACCCATCCAGTTTGAAAATACTTTTTACTTTTGTATGCTTCGATCTGCAGTAGGGATGCTCCGACGCTCAGTGATTGGTGATCGGCTAGTGGTCTCAAAAAAGGTCAATCAGAAGGGCCAATAAGATGGCACAGTTTGGTTCATTACAAAGAATGTCAATTATCAACACAAGATCCCCCACTGTACACTATGCCAATGGTGTGAAATGGTATATAAACCCTTCCATCCCTCCTCCTCCTGATGCATGGCGGGAAGCACCGGTTCCCAAATCTTGCAAAAATGTGTTGAGGAGACGGAGACAGATTTCGAACAAAGTTAATTTTCTCCGATTTGCGTGTCTGAAAAAACGCCATTGTTGTGTTAGAATGTTTGGAAGATACATGTCTTGTGAAAAATGGGTCCAATCTGTATCTTGGTGACAATGAGGCAAAAGAATTAGTCATAATATGTGATCACATATATATGAATACCAGACTATATATACATATATATACATATATATATACATATATCCTCCTGTAAGAAAGAATGGACTAAAGACTGCTCCTAGTCTCCTAAATGGGCAGAGCCGTGGCCAAACCTGTCTGACACTGATACAGGACGTGAATGGTCAGTGAGACGTCTCACTTTCTGTTAACTGTCTCTGTTTATTATTTAGCTCTTGCTCTCTCTCTTTCTCTGTCCCTCTCATTTTCAGGCACAAGTTTTTGCTACATCCTAAATCGGAGGCTTGTAAAAGCTATTTCAGTTTTAAACTCCGGAATAGCATTGAAGTCTGAACAGGCAGAAACAGAGAAGTTACATTAACACTCTGATTAGCTCTTATCAAAAAATTAAAAGCAGTCTGTCATACATACTGCTTAGTGTTCTCCGCCTCGTTTAAGTGGTATCCAGGCCAGATTAAGGAATTGCCAAATATAACAGGTATTCATAACAAAATAACACAAATAAAAAAGGAATCATGGTTTTAACAATTACAAATGTTCAAGTCAGTATTTGAAACAGAATCATGCAGCAAGCAATCCATTAGCTTCTATTGGTAGAACTTCCTGATTGGTATCGGTTTCAGCTGATCGGCATGACGACTGATCGTGATTGGTCCCAAAAGTCCTGATCGGAGCATCCCTAATCTGCAGAAATGTGAGGATTCTCCACAAGATGCCAAAGTGTAGCTCTAGCAGGGACTTTTGCTCTTTTGTGAATAAGATACTGTGGCAGGAACAGTACACGGACAACAAGCTCCCCAGAGCTGCTCTCATATCTTTGATCACCCATTCTGATGTCACCACTGACCAAGGCGTCCTTCCTCCCCTCTCTTCTTTCCCACAATCTTGTCTAGAAGAAGAAAAGAAAGAAGAAAACTATCAAGTTACATTTGAATGTCTGATTCCAGCCAGCGCTGGCAGGTCGCATTCCCGCTCCAACACTGCATGTTGAACACACGGAGCGAGGAACAGATCACAGGCGTCGAGCCTTTGATACTACCAGCCCTTAGAAATGTCAACAAGTGTCCGCCTATTTCCCTTCCCCTCGCTCTATCCATCTCCCTGTCTTTCATTTCCAAACTAATTAATTCTGAAGCTTTTTTGTGGTGGTCTTTCATGACTGCATAAATAAGTGTATGATTCAATGTTATCGGCCAGAATACCTCCCTTCCCCTGGGTAAATATCCGCCTGAAAGCCTGTTTGATTCAAGGGAGCAGCGGTATGCATGTTTTCATCACTTGCAATTCTCATCAAAGTGGAGACTGGGTGAGGTAGAATTCATGGATTTTTGGCTTCTTTTTGTGTGGGGATGATGAAGCACAAAGTACTGTATCATCAAAAGCATGTTGTTGAAGTTGTCGGGAAACCTGTGATACAAAGAAATGGTATTTTAGTGAGGGAACTGGATTCAGCTGCTGACAACAGTGATCAGGCTGTAGTTGACACACATCAGATCCCTCTCAGTGCATTTCATGTATGAATGAGCAGCACAGAACTAATGAATTCACTGTGTGTTTTGTCTATTTATTTGTATTTCATTGGATTTTCTTCCTCACAGTGTTGCTTGGAAAAGACAATGGTAGACTCTTATAATTTTTGGGTCAGTGTGATATATAAACTTAATATGCCTGATACCTAAACCACAGAATTTTAAGGAAAAGTTCAGCTTTTTGGACATTAAGCCTTATAAGGATTTTTTTGATTATATATGATGTTATATATCACTTTTGTGATGAACAGTGCAGTGCTGAAAGCTGGAGCTCATTGCTGACGTTACAGCCTGCTTCCACAATACATTCAAAGGGGCATTTCCAGAATCTTTTCAAAAACACAATAAAGCTGGTTTTCACAGAAAAACTCACCGAGTGGTCAGTAGTGTCCGCTGATGTTCTGACACAAAAATCGTTGCGTGGTACACTTTACATTAAGTTTTATTTATCTTTTTATAAAGTCCACTGAGTTTTATAGACATTGCCCAGAGGTTTAGACATCGCTCCGCCGTCGAAAACTGGAAGATGGATCGTTTTGGGAAGTTTGTAGTTTTTCTGTTGATCACCAGCAGTGTTGTGCAAAAAAAAGTTAGCCTCAGTTTACATTTTTTAACAAAATGGATATGAAAGAGTTTGTTCTTCTACGGTTGCCTTCGGCCTCCTGTTACAAAAAATCACGCAGAAGTTTACAAATTGCCTATGAGGTGGCCGGCTGAAAATAGTTCCATAAGTCAAACTCGATGCAGAACATGTTAATTCATGTAGCTGCCGGTCTACATAGTTTTTAATGTGAAAAAAATGCCAGCAAGTTTTTTGCACTTCTGTGACATTTACTCATGACGCTCCTGGTGTGTAACAGCCCTTAATCTCACCCAATATGTCAAGCATCCCAACCATGACAGAGGACAGACATTTGATATACGAAGGGTGTGAATTTAGTTGATGTGCTGGCTCTGATCGTAAAACGCTGCTTTTTCAGGTTCCTTTTCTTTGTCCTAACCTTAAACCTCACAGACTGATTTGCTCAGCCTTTTACTGCCTCAAACATATTTTTTAGCCCCCATGAACCGCAGGTCTCACTGTAGAGGAGCTCCACTGTGTTTTTCATAGCTGTTGCACAGATTTCTCCTGTGAGATACAAAATGTCAAAACCTCCCTCTCCGCAAGAATAAAATATGAAATCTAATAGGAGACAATATAGCAAGTAGAAGTGGAAATGGTAGAAGAGAGAACACTGGCCCCCTCTCTTCTCTTAAAAGATCTGATATCCGATTATCAAAGTGTGATCAAAGAAGCAATGAACTTTTATTTTTCACAACTGATCGCTGCACTCGATCATAATCACAGAATTTTCTTAAAGACTATAAACTCTGTGAACGAAGCCCAGCTTTACCAGATAGCTGAATTCTCCTCAGGGATATGAAGCATTTCCTTAGTACTTGAACAGGAAAATAGTTGATCTCCTGCAGAACATTAATACACAAATGAGACAGTTTCATGTTGACCCTTGTTCACCTCAACCACTGCCTAGTTTTTAAAAGCTATTCCTCAGGTGATTGATTTGCATATTTTAGCCACCTAATTGTCTTTAATTTGATTTGATTCATGTTTATCTAGCAGTAGATCAGGATAAATATCTGTGCTCCCTTGGTTTGTGCTGCTGTTGTAAAGCGAAGGTAGTGGTTGATAAATCTGACACATGCTCTGGTAAGAAGTCAGTTAACCAAGCAGGACGTGGAGCAACAGTTTTCTGTCAGCAGCTAGCGATTAACAGGCTCTTTTTTTGTTTTAATTATGTTTTAATTGTCAGTAAGGTTGATAGTGGCAGTAATAGATATCTAGAACTTTAATGGGAGATGTTTTTATAATTTATCCTTTGTCAAATTTGTGGAATTGTGGAATTTGTGGAACCTCCTGCCGCTGTTTACTCCCTGATAAGGAAGATTTTTTTTTTTTTTTTCACAGGAATCAACCTTCAGTCTGGTATTCACTCTGCATAGCACTTAGTCTCTGCTCTAGGCAAGGTTACCAATGCAGAGCCTGTACTTCATGTCAGTTCTCCTTCACCTCAGCTTAGCCTTTGATGCAGTGGATCAGAATGTCTTAATCAACCATCTGAAAACTGTTGGCATCAGCAATGTGGCTCTGGACAGGTTCATCTCCTCTCATGCTCTCCCCTTTTGTGGCGTCTAATACCATGTTTGCAACTGTACGTTCTGTTTAATCCAGGTACCAAGAATAAAAAGATTTCATGCAGTTAAATGACTCCAAATTACAAATAATTGCAATTACCCTCTCTGCCCCCAGCATTAGTAACATGAACAATCTCTCACCTGGGTGTACTTTTTCGCTTGTTTGATGATCTGATGCAGTCCTGCTCTATCCGGCTGAGGCATTTAACAAAGTTCAGGCCTTTTTTTCCTTCTTTGATTCAAAATAAGCCACCCATGCTTTCATCTCCAGTGACTTTTGCAATGCACTTTATTCTAGTGTCAGCAGGCGAAACATCCGAGACTGCAACTTCCACAAAAACGCTGCTGCCAGGCTTTCAACACATTCTGAGAGAACAGCTACATCACACCAATCCTCACTGCCCTTCACTGGTTAGCTGTGAGGTTTTTGAGGTTTTTCTTTTTAATAATTTCAGACTTTACTGCTTGTTATTAAAGCCTTGAATGGTCCAGCTCCCACCTTAAAGAGGAGTGATTGATAGGTCAAAGCAGAAGAATACAGCTCTTGTTACATGCATGTGCAGTTAAACCATTAAAGTCATTAATCAGAAAGTTGGAAGTTAATAACTTCAGTGGTATTTCTGTTTTGGAGAATTGAAAACTGATTTGTGCAGTCCAACCTACCTGCCATGTTTCAGTGTAGCATCACACTTCTGCATCCTCCTGTTACAAGAGGCTTCCTCCCCTGGTGGTGCCACCAGGTCCTTGTGGATTCCCCTGCGTGAGTCTTTGAGGCAGAAGTCGCAGGTTTTGCAGCTAACACATTAAGATAGGGACCTATGGAATCCATTTTATTTTTTTCCCAAATTTCATTTTTTCCATTTTAATTAATTTGAATTCCATTTATTTACCTTTTATGTTAATTCTACCTTTAGAGCGTGTGTGTGTGTGTGATATTGATGTGAATGAATAAAATGTCCACAATTTAATAAAAAATAACTGTAAATTTAATGACGCAAGCAACATTGCACCGATAAGTGTTTCAACCAAACAAAATAATGCATATTCTATGTTATAAGAAGCGTTGCATTGCCTTAAGTAAAAACAAAATACATGGTCTCTCTTTCTTTTTTGCATGTTGAAAATAAATTTATCAAATGAATGTTGGTTTGGGAGGGGAATTGAGTGTCTGAAGTGACGTACAGGCAGTCCCACGCATTAGCTCCTCTCCCAGAATGTTCCCCCCAGATAAATGTTCCTCTTTCTCCTGTAAACAGAACTTCAGTGAAATTATGGTCAATTCCATGATATTCCATGTTTACCAATACATTCCATTTTATTTGGCCAATTCTACGATTTCATCTGCGATTCCATGATCGTGGAAATCATAGGGCCCTATTTAGAAGAAGCTTGGATTAGAGTTGTTGCCTCTTTGTGTCATAAGGAGTCAGTTGAGGTGGTTCAGCTAGAGTGTCAGATTAGGATGCTTCCTGGATACCTCTCATCTCTGGAGCATTGTTGGCATTTCCAACTGGGAAGAAAACATGAGGGCAGAGCACGCTGGAGGGATTACATATCCCATCCGGCCTTGGAATGTCTCTGAATTCCCAGGAGTTACCTAGGGATGAGTTCTCAATCTGCTGTCAACAACGTCTGGTCAAGGTTTTTGTTCTTTTTATTTTTT
>JAQFJA010000005.1:16282090-16296474 GCA_029874485.1 Naso brachycentron
TTTTTTAAATGCTCTGACCACCACAGACAAAATTAGATTTACCTACATTACACTGATGTGAGGGTAGAAATCTCAGAGGTAACGTCTTGAAACGAAGAGAAAGCACAATGATCTCTATGGCTTTTTAGTAGGAAAATATGTTCATCTGTAATTTAGTTGGACTAGCCCTTTAAAAAAAGAATCCTTAATGTCTGAGCTTTTGTGGCAGCATTTGTCTTTAAGTTGTGCTAAACAAAAATGCAACCATCTCTGCATATTTGTCAATTCATCTTAAACTGACATGAACAAACACTTGGATACACACTCTGCGTCTTTCCAAAACCCCGACTCGATTGCCAAGCTGCCAGCCTCGCAACAGATCAATCATAGATCACAGTTAATGTCTCCCGTTACGGCACCGTGTGATTGCACTGTTATTATCCCACTAATTATGACTATCATCATTATTATCATTTCTCTATTACAGTTCATTACTCCAGACCCGAAAGAGGGTGGTGTAATGGTCTAAGTGGCAGTTATTCCATTTATTGATTGGTGAGAAGTTGCAGCCGTGTTGCGTGCTGTGTTCGCTTCTGATTGCAGCTGTGTGAGTGCTGACAAGGTTCACAGGCCGCTTCACTGTTTACCCCCAAAGTCTGACCAAGTCGGCTGTAAACTGGCATTCTCACACTTTACGTGACATTAAGGATGAATAAAACAAGAGAAGGACAAGTGACTTTCTTTCTATGTCGCACACCTGGAGAATTTTGTCGTGTTGCATCCACCATCATATTTTGTCCAAATGTGACTGGATACTGTTTCTAACATCACCATGAATTTACAGCTTTTTTACTCCACACAAACTCTTCTTCAGAATGTCAGCAGCAGTTCCTTGGGAGTGTCTAACATAATGGTTTTCGTTGACTGAACCAATATAGTTTTGATCAACAGTGTACTTATTGATTCGTCAACTTTATTCCCCTTCCTCCCTGAGTAAATCCACCTGTAGTGAAACAGGTGAATACACAGACGGGCTGCGAGCCTTGATCAATTAATGTAGATTGATGAATAAGTTCAAAGCACATACACAGCAGGACATTTGAGTGATTTAAACAGCTGGCTGTTCAAAAGCTAAGAGGAGACCCAGAGCATGACAAAGTAGAGGATGTTTAGATTAGGCAGAGATAAGTGAAAATCTTTCTCTTAAAGCAGCAGTATGTAGCTTCAAGCCGCTGCCCGCGTTGTCAAGAACAATCAACGGTACGTTGCACAAAGTAGCACCAAATAGCACCAAATAGCAATTTAAGTAAAACAAAGCATAAAATGTAACTAAACAAGCAGCTACTATTCAACAGCAACAAGTCCAGTTTCATGGCATTCTGCAGCGTTTTATTTTTCGTAGCTGGTCCGCTTGCTCGCTCGCTGGTTTTTCTACTTCTCTTCCATCAGCGTCCTCTTTCCACACACCTTACCTCTGTGATGAAGTTAGAGGCTGTTGAGTTCAGTTACATTACCCGCTCTCTCAGCTTTGGTTCTAGTGTCAACTCCATCTGCAGGTGAGCCAAACTTCCTCTGATCGTGGGATAAAACACCAACACTCTCCGGTGCTGCAGCTGCAGTTTTGGTCTGCAAGCAGCCTACATGTTGCTTTCAGGAACCTCCGTAAATCACAGAGTCGAGGCCGAGCAGTCGTAGGACATCAAGGGGAAAACCAGAGGAGATTTTCCCTATAAAATATGACCCAGTTTTACCAAAATTGCTGTTTTGTGCGGCGTAGTAGCGTTGATCATTGAGTTTTATTTTCAACACCACAGGCCGGAGTTACGTATTGTTGCTTTAAGTTTGACTTGATAATGTTCTGAGACTGTTTTTATTTTGGGCAACAGTTTCATCAAAAGTTTCAAGCACCTGACCACAAACCGGACACAAGTTTTTGCTGTTATGCAAAGTTACGGTATATGTCAAATCAAGGTTATGTAGGTTTGGGATTTTTCAGTATTTTTTTAATCATATGTCATTTTGACTTTAATTTGAATTTAGTTTTGATAAGTTTGTAAAGAAAGTTTTGATGTTTAGCTTTTATTTAAAAAATTCTTAGTTATTAGTTTTAGTGTTGGGGGGTGGAAGAGAGAAAATAGATCTTAAAAGATAGATTCAGTATCAACCCAAAATACCATGACAAAAACTAAAACTAAGGACATTTTCTCTATAGTTTTTATCTTATCTTAGTTAGTTTTTAACCTACTATGCAGTTTTAGTTATTGTTTTTTGGAGCCTCATCTTTATTTTTATTCTATTCAATGAAAAAAAAATTCTATTCTAGTTTTTGTTAGTTTTAGTTAACTATAATAACCTTGTGTCAGATTTTGCAGTTATCATTGGTTTCACACTGCCGATCTGTTGAACACAAAATGAAAGAAAGCCAAGGATGTTTTTGTTCTTTTCAGTTGAAAGAAAAGGCCTGCAGAAAAATATTTTTACTCCTAAGAAGAACGCCTCAGCATTCTTTTGTCAAACATTTTCACTCCAATGAGAACATTTCTTGTCAAACAAACATTCAGGCAGATTGGTGAAAAGATCTGAGCCAAAGAGCCAACACACATTTTGGTACTTCAGCTAAACAACAATCTGTTACCAAATCTGTTATTTTCAAAAAATCAATAAATTGTTTTGCTTTTTCTCTCTACAAAACTTGGTTCAGTTTGACACAACTTACAATGCCATCCACTGTGGATTTACATAGGATTTATTTCACAGATATATGTCTCCCTGAAAAGACAGCAACCTATATGTTGTGTTTTAACTTGTTTTGCCAGTTCATTGCTGGTATTAAACATTTACAGCGGAGTCACAAGCTCGCTCAATGCTCATTTGAAAGAGGTTTTACAACTGCAAGGCCATATTTACAAGTGTACACATTTTAAGGCCCATCCTGTGGGCAACATTGCAGATCAAATCAAGCACAGTCGATGTTTGCTCAAGAGGTGTCTCAGCAGTGTGTTTCAACACACCCACCCCCATGCAAACAACCTGTGGCCATCTCCGAACACTTCCTCACTGGAAAGCACAAACACGCCAGGCTGCCTACACTGAAACACAAGCATGGCTCACTAGAACAGGAGGACTGCCCCATCTCTACAAGGGGGAGAAATTAGAATAATTGATCCTCTAAATAGCTGCTGTCTCTCACCATTATCAACCTTAGTCATCGCCTGACTCAGTCGTGTTCGTCGTACGCCAGCAACGCACAAGCAGTACCAACGTGATTAAGGACAGGGAGAATGTCCTTACAAACAAAACTGCTGATGGCAGAACACGGTTTCTCCCCAGAAATGTCAAGTTTGCATGAATCAAGACAAACACAAGTTTGATTGACAGCCGTGCATTTTATAAGATAACGCAGTAAGCTTTGAAATAGTTTCATAAGCAAAGGGTCAAACACTGTTCCCGGATCATAGAGAAACGCATCTACATTCAGTTTAACCAAATATTTTCACATTTTAAAATGTTATTGGAAAACAAAAGTACTCACAGGACCCAATTATAAAGTCACAGGTGTGATTTGTTGCCTTGGACAATGAGTCCACGCATGAGAGGAGATGCTAATACTAGTAAATGCCTGAATTCGGTATTTAGTGAGTCACATTGAATAAAGATTTGAATACACACGGGTACAAAATTAAAATATTCATGTTTAGCACGGCTTGTTAGCATTCACCACAGCAGCTGCGGAGATGTTGCACAAACAGTGATAGGTCAGCAGGGTGCTAGAATTTTCACCTACACATTTCAGAGAGCAGCGTGCAACACAGCAAAGTTTGAAAATGTATGAGGCAGCCAGCCGGAGTAGCCGTGGTGTGACCAACAGAGGAAATCCTGACATCGAACCATAACTTCATTTGCATTCAAGACACAGAGGCATTTATTTACTTAAAGTCCCCCTTCGCTCGTAAGTGTGTTCTTCTCACATATGTCCCCTTAAATGTCAGATTCTGAATATACTGACTTGTATCTGAGAGAGCTTTTCACATTTCTCTGCTGAGGGAGGAGATGTCTCTCTTACCTAAAGTCTGAGGGGCAGTTTACACGTCGCAAGTTTTTGCATCAAACGAAACACGTATGTTGCCGTTCGGTCTTCCTTTTACATGATCACGGCTTTCTGGTGCCTCTGAAAATGGTTCCAGAGTGGAATGTTTTGAAACTGCAACTTTCTTTCCGGCTGTGTAAAAGTGACACCGCTGATCACCACCAGCAGAAGGTAATGAACTGACTCTGAATGAACTGAGTACCTCATACAACCCCACTTCAACCCCACTTCAAAAAAAAAAAAAAACTGGCCCATGACTCACAGACCAGAAGTGCAGGAGAGGACAGTGACAAAACTCTAAATACATTTCCTGTTGACCAAAACCTCAGCAGACTGATCATAAAACGGCTTCTGTGAGAAGTCAGATGCTTTTTTTTCATCCTGCACTTTTTCTGTTCATCTTAATGAATCACTTTTCTGGTTATTATTGCCTTTGAGCAGTAAGTGTGTGTGTGTGTGTGAGTGTGTGTGTGTGTGTGTTACTTTTTTATGCCTTTTTCTCTCCCGTATTTTGCACATCTTTGTTTCATACCCATTGTATGCCCCATATTTTATGTAAAAACATTCAGATGGCAATTTACGCACAACATTTTTTAAATCTGCCATTAGGTCCATATTATTACACGCACTACTTTAATTTTCTTTTGGTGCTGCACCTTCGGAAAATCTTATAAATCAGCCAGTTATGTTTGCATCCACAAATGGTTGCACAAATACACACACTCACACACACACACACACACACACACACACACACACACACACACACACACACATACATATACATACATACACAAGCAAATGTGCAACATCAGTCAAATGTGTGGCTTATTACAAACAAGTAAGATACACTTTTCTCACTTTTCTCACTTTTCTCATTTTCCTGGTCAGTATTTACAGACTGTAGTTAAACATCTTCATCACTGTGCAATCATTGTTTGACAGCATGTCATCAAATAAATTAACAAAACAATTCCAGGAAGAGATTTTAGCACCTTGAAAATAATAACTTTCATACTTTTTAAAATTTCCTTCCTGTAATTAGAATGTAAACTCATCAGGAAAGACTGTTATTTGAAAATTGCTTTGTTTAATTGCTCCCATCTTGTCATGTAATACAACAAGTGAAAACAAAAGCATCAGGCACTCTTCATTCAAACAAACTGTGTTCATGTTTGTGCTTTAAAAACAAGCACACAAACACACACATATATGTAGCCCACTTAAATATCTTTTAAGTCAAATACACCACCTAATTAGTCAATATTAGTCTTCAGCATGCTATTGTGTCACCACTTCAGCAGATACTTAGTTAAATCTCTCCTTTGATTAACAAAGCTTTGCTCTGTCTGTTGTGATTTACTGTTTGTGCAAATTACAGGCTTCTGTAATTGAAGAGAACACAAATTAAGGGGTCTGTGCCAGAGTCTTAAACATGTGGCTGACGCTCTTTGGCTGCTGAAGGATGCTGACCAGTCATATGTTTCCATCATGGCACTTGAGGAATGACATTTCCTGCCACTCTTTGGCAAACAGAGACAGAGTCAGGCTGAAAAAGAGAGAGAGCAAGACAGAGAGCGAGCGCGGTGGATTCCAGCATGCCAAGTACATTAACATATCCATCTGGTGTCTCATTCTTCCTCCACTCCCACTCACCCCGTTGGCCTCTGTTGCCCTCATCACTGGGCGTGAGTGGGCCCTTCCAGCACAAGGTCATGTTGTTGGCGTGTGTTATGAATCTGCCACCTGATCCCAAAGGCGCCTGTGGGGGCCTGGCACACCGGCACGCTGGCAGGGTGGCAACAGTGGTAAACTGACAGGAAGCAAGGCTGGATTGCGCAACCTGGGTCGATGCACGAACGCACACTGGCACCTTTTGTTGCTCCTCTCAGGTTAACTTTCAGCTTTCTCCGTTTTTCTCTCTACCGTACATGACATTCAACATATAAACTCACAGCAACAATAATTTGATGTTTGTCTTATTTACTTGCTTTTGATTGTATGTGTTTACTGTTTGCTGCAGGAACTGGCAGACCTTGCAGCAACATAGCCAGGCTCTATGTGGGTCAGTGGTGACTAAGTGTGCAACACTGTACAATGTGGGCCACACCTTGTATGGTATCGATGAGACAGACAGACAGACAGATGGAGTGACAGGAAACACATGGCCAAACTGAAAAGCAAAGGAAAAACAGTGAACAAGAGAATTCAGAGAAATAAAGGATTTGATGTTATTTATTGCGTTACATCTCCAAATCTTCCAGCTTAAGTACGTCCAAGCTGCATCGTGCCTTATCACTATAATAGAGAACAAAAATGAAGCATTATCTAAAATTAAAATCACATCAGTGAAAAGGAGAGTAAACAAGAAAAAAGAGTTGTAACATTTATCTCTTAAATGATCGCACTGACCGGAAAAAAGTATTTTCTCAAAGTGGAAACTGGGTTTAAAAAGTCTTTTTAGGTGCTAAAATCAAAGCAACATATCAGTTAAGTTAGCTGACACCCATCTGTATTCATGGAATTTTTTCTTTGAATGACACTAAAAAAAAAACAATCCCTCAACATTTCACCGAGACTTTTGGATCTCGTTTTTGCGAGAAATGGCTGCTAGATGGTGCATTTCCTCCATCTGTTGCCCTGCATGAACTTTGAGTCAGCTGCTCTTGATCTTTTTTCTGATATGAAAGCAAATATGACCCTTATGGTTTTTCAATGCAGGCACTTTACTTAGAATTGCCGAGAGCCGATGCCCCTGCAGAGACCGAGACAAAAAAAGAGTGACCTCCTGGAACAAGCCCAGTTCTGTCTTTTATTTTGACCTATCAGCATGAAATGAGTCGATTAACAAGAGGAAAGATGGATGTGTTTCTGCTGAGTGTTAGAATTTTTTTGCCATCATCAAATAAAAACCTGCACTTTATTTGCTGTGTGTTATTCTGCAAATCCTACCATTTTTTTTAACCTCACCTAAACCCTGAGGACCCCATCAGACAATCAATGTTGATGATATGCAGACATTCCTCTGCCTACCGCTACTGTAATGCCCGGGACACACGTCATGGGTCTGCATTGCGTCTGCTTATTTTTTCGGTGCCCATTAAAACAGATTAGAAGAGCCATGCAGCACACATGAGAGGCATGTCAGACGCACGTCTCACACGTGCCGGCAGTGACGCAACACTTCAGCTCAGGAGGTCAACCTTTTTTTATGCGAGACACGTATGATTCTTTGCTAAAAAGACAAAGAAATAACCTGCTGACAGTCATAATGACATAATAGCAGCAACATTCACTGCAGTTCAACATTTTGGGTGTTGTCTTTCAAAATAAAACCTCTCACAAGCATGAATGTGCATTCAAAGATTTGATTGTGAAACATTTGAAGGATCTTGTTGTGTAAAACAGATCACACTTTAACCTGGTTTGGGCTTTTATTTAGGATAAATAATAGTCAAACCAGAGACCCAATGTAGTGAACTGGTGGGATACAATTGTGGAAACATTCACCACGGAGAGAGAGAGAGAGAACTTTTCTATAATTTTGCTTTTTAACTTAGAGTGATCACTGACTTTAGAAGGTTGACCATATCTAACAACATGGAGTGCATCATACCAGCCAGGAGTGGAGACACACCCGCAGCTCTGAACGAAACAGAACATGGAATCTCTCTCAGCTTAGTATCGTGACTTTGAAAGCCCCAGATGACTTTCTTGAACAAATTTTGTTAGTTTCTAATTTAAAGTATTGTAAAATATCATTTCCATGAGCACCAGCGGACTAAGGGGGTGGCCAGAGGGGGCAATCGTCCCCCCAGGTGCCCCTATGGTTGGATAAAGCGCGCTAAAGTGGACAGTCTAGAAAAGTGGAAAAGAGAGAAAGTGCCCAATTGGCTTTCCTTGACACAGTAGAAACATATTGAGTGCCATTCAATAAATGATGATGTGCCCTCTAGAAAAAGAAAATTTAATAGCACTGTATGTCTGAATGGATGCCCCTCAAGTGGCAAAAACTTGATTCACTGCCCTATAAAGTGCACTTTCAATGGAAAAGGGTTAGGGTCCTGTTGTGAAGTGCCCTGGTGCCCCAACGGTTGGGGAAAGCACACTGAAATACCTTCTAGAATGGCAAAAACAGAGAAAGTGTCCAAAGCAGCAGGTGCCCTTTTTATTTTTATAGCCTGAGTCCACCACTGTCCGTGAGGCTGAGTGGTTCAGAAAGTGACGGATCATGAGTCATATACGTGACATTCCGTCCTCGCAGCATAGTGAAAGCTCGCCTCCTACTTCCCCCACCTCTCTCCCTCTCACACAGCATGCAGTTTCCTGTCTAAACTCAAGGACTATCTTAAATTTATAGTCAAAACTTGAGATTTTAAGCTGATTCAAGCTGATTCACGTCTTTTTGTTAAAGCCAGTAGTTAAAATTAAGGCAGGATGTTTTGCCACAAAAATCTACGTTTGCATAAAATTCCCACCTAAAAAAGCTCCTGCTTACTTGTATTGCTGTCCCACTGTTTTCGATCCCTCTCTTTCTGCCAGAGCATCCCTCTCTCTCTCTGTTGCTCCTCGTGGGTGGTGAGGTCAAGGGAGACCCTTTATGCATTCACTCATAGGAGCCAGCTGGATGAAGGGCTTTAATACATCAGCTTAACTCTAAGCTTTCTCTGTAGCAAAGGGCTCTGGATATTTTTTTTTTCCTCAGGTTTATTGTCTCAGGATTTGTTTTTTGTTTGTTTTTCACTTCATTAAAACTATGGCTTATGTAAACATTAATTCTGCTTATTCAAAATAAAATTAGCTTTTTAATGTGCACAATAAAAAAAAAATGTTGTCGTAACTGAAATGCTCCAGTCATTATGTGCTTCAGCTGACCAATATTATGCACCCCATATTTCTTTAGCATAAAAAGACATCAATGAAACTTTATTTTTAAAACGGTAATTTCCGCCAAATCTCCAAGCATGTAATCACAATTATGAGCTGAACTGAAATTGAATTCTGACTTGATTATTCGATGGGAAGCAGCAGACATGAATCCTGTGACAGCAGGATTGTTAACTTCAACGGCCTCGGCCAAGTGAGGTCATTCCTCGCTCAGCTGCCACAGTGACAGTTACAGCAAAGAGGCTGAATCCCATTTAGAGTGATGGCTGCTTGACAGCCTCAGCAAAAACATCACCCTCCTCCCCCACAATCACCCCTCACCCCCAACATATACCGCTGAAATGAAGTAAAACAACCATTTCAAGCATCTCTTGTGATTTAATGTTTATTTATTTGATCATTTAACGCTTCAGTTTTCTCTGGATTTCTCAGCTCTGTTGCTGAACCTGATGTCTGACCTAAATGCAGAGATGTTCAAAAATAAAACTTCCTAATTGCTCAGAATTTCACAAACGCTGTGTTCCTTTCCCACATTGTTCTTTTAACTAAATGTCAAAGCCAAAAACAAACAATTAGTAGCCCACCGGGGTTGAGCTAACTGGCCATACGTCAGCTATTCTATTCTGATGTAGTTGTTCTTTACAAATGTTAGTTACTACGTGTCAAAATGGCCGGAGGTCAGATCTATTAATCGTGTTTGAGGCTTAATGTTGGAACCGAAGGAAAAGGGTGGGCAGTAAGTTAGTGATTTTAAAAAAAAGCTTAGAGGCGCAGCTATAAAAGTAGCCTTTCCTCTGATTTTGTGTCCCTCTATCACACTGCATAAAAGTGGAACTTCACATTCAGATTAATGGTCTCTGATGTTTTTCATAAAGCTGTTCAATATTTTTAATAACAAAATGCCACGTGGATGTGCAGAGTTAGTAATGGTAAAGAAGAAACAATAAAGCTTTTTTTGATAAATTTTTCATACTTTTGCGCTCAAACAATTAAACTTCAAGTTGCTTCAATGGGTCATAATACAAATTAAAGCTACTGTGCATCCAACATAATTATCTGGCTGTTATCAGCTGCTTTATGCTGTTAATGTAGGTATAACGTTCCCTCCCAGCATAAGAACTCCTCCCTAATAGCCCCATAAATCATAAAGTTAGTTTGACATATTTTGTTTTTGGTTGTTAATTCAAGGTAATGCAGAAATGTGTTGTTGTGATTTGAATTTATTGAGATAGTTAGAGTTGAGCCTGATAATAAGACCTGTGAAGTTGAATATAAATGGAAAGAAACTTGCCCGAGCAGTCCAAACATAACATGGATGCCTCACATCTTACCTACATCTGCAAATGGAGGTTACTCTTTCAGCATACCTTTGATCTGTTCACTCAGTCTGTCGAAACACTACGAAATTTTTCACAGCACAGGCTAGAAGAGACGATTTGCTGTTCACGAGCATGTTCTGTTCTCTGTTCTCTTCTACTATCTGTGGTGGGAAGCAGAAAGATACCTTTCTTAGATAATTTCAATATTTTGTGTTAATGGCAGAACTGGTATCGTAAAAAATTAGTGGCATGTTTTTTCACTGTGTTCCAAAACAATGCTTGTGCTGGACAAGATCTTAAATGCACTAAGTGCCACTTTTGTCTACATTTTGCTAAAGTCACACAAAATGAAAATTCGTTAAAGAGGCTTTCACTTTATTTACAGACGCTGTTTGGTCCCATAAGGTTTGATTTGATTTTAGAGTTTATTTAATTCAGATCATTTTATACAGGACAGTTTGGTGCAAATGTTATAAGAATTCCCCGGTTGTCACAAAACTCTAATTTCTGTGTAAAAGCCAGATTTTGCCTGGAGACACCAAGAATAATTTATGCATTTATTCCAAAACACAATGCAAATCAAAAAGTATTCCTGAATTTTTTTGAACTTATACGAGATCTTTGTTTGTTTACCTATTTTAATCAGTACAAATCTTTCTTCTTCAGATTAATTAAAAGTGATAAATGTTGGTGTGTGTGTGTGCATGTGCTTGTGCGTATAAGAGCAACAAGCCCTCCTCTGTGCTGTAGGTATGGCAGTGAAACCTGCATTAAGCATTTATCAGAGAGGATAAATGTATATGGACAAGGTTTCCTCTCACACACCAGTAACACAGTCTGAGCTCAGACAAATTGTTCATATTCAAGCTGCCCCCTAATGTCATTTGCTAAATTCATCCTGACATGGGAGCTTGGAATGAAATGAAGGCCCACTGCTTTCATCATTATTGTGTTATCAGCCACCCCCCTCTCTTTCTCTCAGTTTCTCCTCCACGTTGGTCTGATTCGTTTCACCTCATTTCTTAAACAGTGATTCACCTTCTCCCTGTGCCCACTGGGATCTTTTTATATCCAAAGCATACATTAAACATGTGCTACGTCAAGCAGATGCTGCACAGGTGTCACCAAACTCCAATAAAAACTGCAGCGTTCTTCACAATACGATAACACAAAATAGACAGTCACAAAACATCCTGTGCCCCCCAGAAATCCTGGCATGCTGGTTAAAATGAGCCAAAGAGGCCGTACAATAAAAGAGGAAAAACAGCACAGATGAGTCATGCGTGCTCACTGCTGAGCAGTGGTTCAGAATAAAATTACTCTCATTCACAGTAATTACTTTTTTTTGTACCCTTCATTTGAGAGGAGATGTGCAGTATCCCACAACGTCCTTTAAGTGAAAGCTAATCAAAGTAAATTTCACTGTGATTTGGCATAGCTTTAAGTAATATGGCCTAGTATTATATGTTGAGTATTGCTTAGAGACAAGGCTTTACTGTGGGTGTGGCAGAGAGGGACCACCAGCAGGTTCTTTAGCCACACTGAGCAGGACGGAGCTCCACATGACCACCCTGTGAATTTGATTTTTTGACCGCAAGTGTGGTATCAACCATCTTGTTACATTCACAAGAAAAGAAAGAGGTCTATTGAGTTAAATGTTATATTTTTTTAAGAACAGCTTGAAACTCGTCATGACAAGCCTATGACATATGATATCAATATTTTTATTTGTAAATATCACATTTATTATCAGCAGGAAAACAGTGGACCCTCCGCTCCAAGAAGGGAATGAGTCCTTTCCCCAGGTGAAGGAGTTCAAGTATCTTGGGATCTTGTTTACGAGTGAGGGGATAGTGGAGCAGGAGGCCAGAGAATGGGTGCAGCGGGCGAGGTTTTGCGCTTTACCGCACCGTAGTAACAAAAACAGAGCTGAGCTGAAAGGCAAAGCTGTCAATCTACTGCTCGATCTTTGTTTCTTCCCTCACCAGTGGTCATGAAGAGTGGGTCATGACGGAAAGAGTAAGGGTGCAGATACAAACAGCTGAAATGGCTTTCCTCAGGAGGGTGGCTAGTGTCTCCCTTAGAGATAAGGTGAGAAGTTCAGTCATCCATGAGGGACTTGGAGTAGAGCTGCTGCTCCCTCAAAAGGAGCCAGTTCAGGTGGTTCTGGCATGTGGTAAGGATGCCTTGGATACCTATGGAGGTGTTCCAGACACGTCCAGCTGGGAAGCGGCCCCTGGGCAGAGCTCAGGTCCAGGTGGAGAGATTAGATCTCTGCATTGACCTGGGAACACTTTGGGATCCCCCTGTCAGAGCTGGCTGATGTGGCCAGGGAAAAGGAAGTTCGGGGCCCCCTGCTGAAACTGCTGCCTCTGCCACCCAAACCTGGGATAAGCGATTAATGATGGATGGATGGATGGATACCAGTTGTCGTCCACACAGCTAGTTGACACAGCTGGTCTCAAATTGAGCAACACGAGAGAGCATCATTTGGTAATAAATGTTGATCATTTCAGATAAAATCAGGCTCTGTCCAAAACACCAATTCTCCTGTTCATTTTAATTTGAGGAGACTATGCTGACCTGGTAGGTTGGATAAAACGCTGCCCCTCTACGGCTGCAAAGTCAAAGCAGTTTCAACTTTTGGGGGAATGTAACATCAATCAGCTGATCGGCTCATTAAAGGGAGCAGAGCTAGGCTACGGCGAGGGAATACAAAGACTTGTCACTCCAGCACCTCCACACAAACCTATGAAACTCCTCACAACACACAACTGTGTTCTGAAAAAGTCCATAGAGAGAATGCCCAGGCAAGGAGCCACAAGGCAAGTAGTGCTGAAGCATTTTTCAGAATCCATTCTCACGTTATCATTGTGGGTGAACCTACCTGCCACAACAGGTCTGATTAGTCACTAAGCTGTTTTCAAATACATGACAAATATAACAGAACATGGTGCAATACTGACAAATTCACAAACCATTCTTCAGTTTTTATCAGCGCCTTTTGTTTTTAGCCAAAATAAAAATTTAGCCTTGAATTCCAATAATGACACAGAGCTGCAAGCAATGTTAAAAGGTCCTCACACCCTGGGGCCGTCTGGGAGTGCCGCAGTCGCACTAAACAGCACATAATAGCCATAAGTGTTGTTTACACCACGACAGTTTAATGAAAGTGCAATGAAACTATTGTACAAGGTTTACTTCATGTTCCCAGTAACGAGCACAATGTGTATGAGTCACAACTGGTGTGTCAATTTTCTTAGTAAGGGATTCTGACTAAACATGTGACATATGGTACAGACTGGATAATGTGCAGTAAAAAGTAAAGTTACACAGTATTTTGTCACCTAGACCGTAAAAAGAGAAGCTTTTTTAAATCCTTCAGGTCTTAGGTAGATGACGTCACGTGCGTGTGCAACTGGTCAGCGCCGGCCAAGCGGCTACTACAAACAAAAACAAACCAAACATGGAGGGAGAAGAGAAATACGTGTTCATTAGCTGGAAGTACAGTCATTATTTTGAGTTGGTCTCAGCCAGAGACAGGAACATTCTTGTCTGTTGTCAACTATGAGGGGGCACCAAAACGTTTTCAACCGCGAAAAACTCCACATCCAATTTGCTCAAACATCTGAAAGGGAAACACAGCGCAGTAAAACTTGTCAAGAACGTACCGGGTGCGGGGAGCGATGCCTCGACTTCTACTGCCGGGTCGAGTGCTAATGGATGTCCTCTAACAAAACAACACAAGCTGGATTTCTCCCGTTCAACACCAGCCATAAATGGAGAAGGTCTGAACAAGCTCGTCGCTGGGTATATCGTAAAGGAAACAAAGTCTACCTCTTCGACACAACTTTCAGATTAGCTTCCATCGCCCAATATCCTCTCTCCGCGTAGGCAACAAACGTCTTTCTATGTGGCAGCCTGACATTGTTTTGTGTGGCTATTTTCTCTATGATGCGACGAAATGAGGACGTGTCAACAGTGAAAATGGGCATTTCCTCCACGATATATTCAGAAGTTAATTCAGGAGCCAGCTAGACAAGTTTTGTTTTTTTGTTTTTTTTTGGGGGGGGGGGGGTAACTAGGAAGGTTTATCGTAATTTAAATAATTA
>JAQFJA010000005.1:16323337-16336789 GCA_029874485.1 Naso brachycentron
ATATTTGATACAAGTTACAAGATTTAAGGCGGAGCATTTTACTTCCCTTATCTGGCAACACTGCACATGAACCCAGTGAGTGTGTCAGTAAAAATCCTGGCAGAGTTCCTTGAATCTCCCTTATCTGCAGAAACATACGAGACCATCCACCTAAAGTTCAAATGTCTCTTTACGTGTTCACTTCACTTTTAAAATTCTTAGTACTTCACATTGTCGTCAGACAGTTGTTTTATTTGTTACTACATTGCCTTGAGCGCAAAATGTCCACATCCCTACGCACAACAGCAGGTAGTCCCAAAGAAAACAGCTGTCTGATGGCAATTTGAAGCACTACAAATTAAAAAAAAATTTTTTATAAGTGTCTAGTACCTGTAAAGGAACATATATACCTTAGGTAGGTGGTCTTGTTGGTGGCAAAAAGAACTCTTGCTGTGATATAATATTTAACTATTTAAACACCCAAGCAGACATGTCCCTCAGTAATTTGGGAGAGTAATAGAGGGCAGTTCTTATTCCATCCAGATGTGCTGTGAAAATCATTGGGTGCTATGGTAAAAAATATGTTGCTAACATTGTCAGGCAATGTTAATCCCAACTGGACAGGGCTTTAGACAGAGGTAAACAAAACAATAATTTTGGACCCCACAAAATTTTTAAATAATTAATTCACCCTTCTAAAAACTCTGGGGATATATTATTATTGTTATTTTTAATAATTCTTCTACATATAAATGTTATCAATTTAACCTTTAATGCAATGTGAGGGTCACGTGACCACTCAGGTTAAAAACTCACTGGTGCCCAGTTTAAATGATGGGATATTAAGGACTGCAAATGATAAACCAGTTGTGTCATCTAAACCAAACACAGTCTTGATTTTCTGTCACATTTTGCCGGACCTTTGAAATGGGACAGCCCTTGGTGGACTGTTAAGACACATACAGGCCAGAAATGAGGACTGTGAAGGGTCCAGCCCCTGAACTGGGACACAGCAACTGTATTTATAGAGCGTGCTCTATTTTATTTCTCTTTGCTTTGATTATACATATCATGGAGACATTTTTCACAGCATCGGTGATATCAATCCACCTCACTGTATTGGATGAACTGTCACATGTCAGACAACTTCACTTTTAATGACTCTACTAGAAATCCTTTCAGTCAGTGCATCATCAAACAAATCACATTTTATAAAAGAAAATCATAAAGCAGCTAAAAAACACATATTCTACCATTGTAATACAATCAAACTGTGTGTGGTTTTCATAGTCTGATTTTACACTGATTTATATGTGAATATTCTACCATGCTATGGTAACAGGTGTAGAAGACAGTGGTTGAGTAAGCACAGTTTACAATGTATTGAACTGATGGTTAAACTATAAAATGGAATTAATAATTGTCTTTTAACCAAACGATAAAGACATTTAGGTAATGTGACACTCAACAGTTTTGCCATTGCTAAAAAAATAAATCAAAATAATTAAAAAGTGGATAGTATTTTTATAGGTAAAAGGTGGCCAGGTGCATCTGTAAATAGGACAATGAAGCTTCTTTTTTCAGCTGAAAATTTTGTTTATCTCTCCTTGCATCATTGCATTTTTAGTGATTTACTGTACCTTTATTTTTTTCCTTTGGGGAATATTTTTTCTGTATGTATATAATTATATATACAGTATATATATATATTCTGTAAATGTAATTTGAAGAGTGAACTCTGATTTTAAAAACGCTTGCAGGGTCTCTTGTCACCCCCACCCCATCATTTCCCCTGTGATCGTGTGATTGTGTTTTGAGCACAACTTGGTGGATTTTGTGTTTTCACCTCTGCTCTTGCTCATTATGTAGGAGTGATATTTTTTTTTTCTCTTTTTTTTTTTTTACTGGGTGTAATATACCTCCAATACCTTCCACACTTCTTTCAGTATTATCCACCTCGAGATTTTTTTAAGGATTTTGTACACTCTTAAAATGCTGTTGCAATACTAATTAATATTCAGTATTTTGTCCCCCTTTCTCCTCTCAGCCTTTTTCTAACTGATGTTATTAATCCACCAGTGTCACTTTACACCCTGAGTTTTAAGGACCTATGCTATATTTCCTTGAGTGGTTTGGTTTCCATTTGCACTGAGCTCAGTCATTGTTACTTTGAGATTATATTCAGCTATTCATCCATTTGGGGCAATACTGATTGAATTGTGTAGCAATATAATGTTGCAGCTCCCTGATTGAATGATGTAATGGTGTTTCAGAGACAAAATGGCAGACAGTTTGCATGGGCTGGACTGATCATTGAAACAACTGATATTTTCTTGTATAGAGATTAATAGTTGAGCTTTTTTGGCTTCACTGGGACTTTAATGCTCACTCTTTTCCAGAAATCACAGCTTGACAGGATGTTAATATTTCCATTTCACAGGATATTTGTTGGACTTTTTCAGAGTTTGGCCCGTGTGTCACATTTAATAATATTTGATGTGAGGACAAAATATCATGTCGAACTTTTCTTTGTGGCATTGTAGCAAATTTTTCCTGTAGTTAAAAAGCAGCACATCCCTGTTCTGAGATGATGTGCTTTTGATGCTTATGAATTGAAGCTGAATGGTTGGATGTTAAATTTACCATCTACACCTATCAAAGAGAACAAAACTTAACTACAAGCTTAGAGAAGCAATTTGTCAGTTGGCACATATGTTTAACTGTATTAAATATTCTATTATTAAGAATCAAGCACAGCTTGTGTTTGCTGCAGGAGGTGAACCGGAAAACTGCAGAACTAGGGTTATGACTAAGGTTATGTGTTGTTTTCTGATAAATGATAAATAAGGACAAATACTGCAAATTAGTTTTGGAAAGTTAGGATTTTAACTAACTTCAACTTTGGATTACTTACATATTGTCAGAATTTTTTATATTGCCATCCCCTACAAAATACTGTCAGCCTGTTGTACACTAATGATTGGAAAGTGTACGAATGGGCAGTTTTGGTGGCAGTCTCGTCATTTGTAATATCCAGCATTTACACATATATATATTTTTTGAAGGGTTCAGTTTGGCGAGCTTCGCAAAAGGCCCTGTGTCTGTATTAAAGTACACCGAAGTTTGGGAGAAAGTATCAATCGTGAATTATCATTACATTGTGTCGACTCATCAGAATGATTGAGAACTAAGTTTTTTAGACCATACCTTGTCACGTATTAGAAGTTTTAAACATTTCTCCTCACTGGTTAATTGACACATATTCCAAGCTGAAACATTTAAATATGTATTCCCTCTGTTTTGTTACATGAATCTGTCAAAACTATATTTTTAATTCAATATGAATAAAGATCAGTCAATATTTAAAAATTGATTGTGCTTATTTTCTAGTCCTCAGCATTGCTGTGTGTGTTATTGTGAACTGGTGATGTTTGTACTGGGCCTTGAAAATGGCACCTCTATGTAATAAAACTATTATTTATATACAACTAATATGCAACAGCAAACACGATTTGAAGGAGACATATTGCTGTCTAAAATATTTTTTCTAACAAAATAATGAAGAAAGGTAGTAAATTACCTGCAAATTGCAAAAATGTGGAGTTACCACGTCACTGTAATTATCTCTGTTCATTTTTAATTTCCCCCAAAATAGGCAGTCTTGCAATATACTATCCACTCACACTGACCTCAGCACTATTAAGCTTTCTATGGTTATGTATGGGCACTTGCTGCACTTCGTCAAGGTAAATAGATAGATAGATAGATAGATAGATTTATTAACAGACTCAGGGTCCAGATAAAGGATTAAAAGACAAGTGAACAAACAAACAACCAAAGAAAAAAGAAAAAAAGACAGCACGGGGTCGTCTAGCGACCCCCATTTAAAGGCACTTATACCAGTGCTTCCAGAACTGTGACGTGCAGCGTGTGGCACTGTACCCAATGTTTGTCAGACTTTAAATGAAAGATTATGGTGGCACGTAAGTTTTTTGTTAAACATTTAACCAAAACCACAATCATTTTTCAACCTTAATCAGACTTCTTTTTATCCTAAATGAAACCACAGACAGGAGTGTTAACATGACATCCTCTGCACTTTGTACGGCCACCATCCGCCCGTCCACTTCTAGCGCTATGCCCATAAATGTTGTCCTTTCATTCACATTCACAAGATACGTTGGCTTCGACATAATCCAGGCAGCGATTACGCCATCAACACAGTGTAATTGTGTTCAGTGGGTTTTTTCCTCCTGAAGTCCATGATCAGCTCTTTGGTCTTAGCTGTGTTCAGGACCAGGTTGTTTTATTGACCCCACACATACAGTTTTTGGACCTACCTTGACCCGGTAGGCCGTCTCGTCTCCTCCAGAGATAAGCCCCACTACAGTTGTATCACCTCGAACTTAAAGTTGCAGTAGATAAATTCTGCAAACGAGCTAGCAAGCCAATGTTAGCTGTAGCATGAGACTTGTTGGGAAGCAAATACGCTGCAGCAGTTTGCGCCAGCTTGCACTTTATTTCATTTGCTGTCAATCTCTCTTTTAATTCCAGTTTGAACAGAGACAAAATGGTTGCAGGGAAAGTAAACTGACTGACAATGTGGCTTGCAGACACTCTGTTGTTGGCAGAGGTGAGTCAGAGCACCGTGAGCTAATCAGCTTGTACAGACGTCACCTGTTGCTAATGCCTCCTACAGACTGTGTGATTTTAGCAATCTTTTAAGTTCATTGCATGCTACACTGTGCAACATGGATCTCATATACACTGGTTTACGACATCAAGTATAATATGCACAGACTGTACGAGGACAACGCCTGACAATCGCAGGCTATGACGTTCGTCTATGGGCAAGAATAAAAAACGTCATGACTGTGCACACATCAGCATCTGCATCTTCCATCTTCACCACCATTGCCGTGACAAGACCTCCATGGCAAGACGCTAATCATGTTTTTTGGGTGTAGCACCAGTGTTGCATTATTCATTGTGTCATTTCTTGCTGCATTTTTATTGGTTGGTAAGTGGATGTAGGTCATAGCAACAGTCACACTGTGACATGCAGTGAGACGGTTGTCCTAAATTTCTGACACTGTCAGAAGATTATCTCAGGCTGTCTTTGCTTGCAAGGCTGTGACAACGCCGTCTGTGAACCTCTCTTGCTGTGCAACGTAGGACCACCGTTTTAGAGCCACAACTGAAGATGTTGCTACGTTTGGTCATCTTTCGTCTGGGACAGGCCAAAATCTCACAGTGTATACCAGGCTTAAGAAGTGCAGCCTAGACTGGCAAATTTGGACAGAGAGTACAGAGAGTGTCACTGATTTTTTTATTTTTGCACAAAAATGTTGTCCCAGTGGGCAGAAAATATCATGGTAAAAACAGGGCTTATTGGAGACCAATTTAGCAGCAAATGGTGTCATTTTTTATTTGTTATTATTTGTTTAATTAGGTTATACATCATAATGACGAAGTTAAACAAAAAAGTTGTCTTGTTTCACTTTAGTGATGGCATTGCTTGGTTGCGTGGTGGTGCAGTCTTGGGTGTACAGAGTGTATAGAAGTGGCCTCAGTACACTAACCCATGTGGATAATCTGTGTACTAGGAGCATACCCCTATTGGTGCACAATGGACTTCTAATGGGTCAGCATTTCAGGAATCATAATGTCAGTAATTACTTTCATTTCATTCTCGACTCCAATCATAGAAAATTACCCAAATCATCCAATAGAATGGGTTTATAGTTTTGCAAGAAAAGTGGCAGTGAGACATTCAGAGTGGGCCTCATTCACCAATATCTTCCAAAGTATTTTCTTATTTTTTTCTAAAGTTGTTCTTAAGAAAGTGCTTAAGAAAACTGTATGTCAGATTCATGCACGTGTTCTTAAACCCCAGAATTGTTCACACCTGTGTTCTTAAATTGATTAATCCCACTTTCCTCATAATAGGGAGGCGTGTGCCAGCTGGTCCTAACTGGCATAGGAAAACGCCCTGCCAATCCCCATAAAAGGGCAGAAGACTGCGGGGTCATGTGCACACACAAACTGGAGAGAAAAGTTGTGAAGAGAAATAAAACTGCCAAAGCAGAAAGCTAAAGTGAATGGAGCACCAGAGTCCAAGCGCACACAAAAAAAAGGAGTTTGATCTCAAATGTGAGGCAGAAAATGTATAAATAATTTTTTTTTAAATAAAACAAAAACATCTAAACACAGAAGAGAGACACAGACCACTGGAGGAAGCTGGAGGAGGACGGGCTTGCGCAGAATTATCTGAGCCGCCAGCGCGTAAGGACCATCATTAGAGAGACGCATGGACGCAGCATTTGAAGACAGACTTGGTTCCCATGTCGCAGGTTGTAGCGACAGAATCAGAAGGCAAGCTGTTTTGTTTTATTTTATTTTTTTAAATACAATTTAACAGTATATTTGATCTTAAAGCTGTAGCTGTAAAACTGTGGAAAATGTCACACACTTAACATGTTTACACCGGTGTGTAAAACCTAAAGGCAGGATATTGTTTTTGTAAATAAATGTTTTGGGGTTTTTTTCCAATGAGCTAAGTGGTATGAAAGTGCATAGTTTTGTTTAAAATTTAAGCGTGCTTTTGCAGTATGGACCGACAATGATTTATAAAATATAGAAGTCAAATGGTTTGAATTTTATCATTTTACAAATGACCTCCCGCACAGGTTACCTCCCTCTGAGGTGGACCCTGGCGCCTCACAGCCAGTCGGCCTACCTTCCTGCAGCAGTACCTCCATCCGTGCACCCAGGTCCCGTTCAGCTGCCCTCAGTCTGATATCAGATGCAGTTCTGGACAACCAGGAGATAATTCCCTAGACTCTCTCCCAGACTGCCTCTACGCTGGCCACAATCTCTGAGAGTCTTTAACACTTGCCTACAATCATAGAGACTCTTAAGAAAATGAATAAAAATCAGAAAAAATAAAGACATGTGGGCCCACTGAAACCTGTTTAAGGGAGTTTCATTCCTGGATTTAATGTAAGCTATAAATAATCACAGCATAAAAGTCTAAGTTTAAAGCCTTTAGGTCTATGCATAGTTTATTTTAAGAGACCATAATTCTTTGCAAAATAAAGAAGATAATTATGAAAAATCATTATAAATGATGAAGATATAATTTCAACCCTCTAATATGATACAACCGTAGAAAAAAAGAAAATTAAATAACCAGTTATTTTTGCACACACACGTCAGCACTCAGAAATGCGTAAGTATGCTTATGGGAGTTCAAAGGATTTGTCCTTACTTAAGAACAAATCCCAGATAAGAAAACATTAATGAATGTCACAATCTTCGTAAAAAGCACGTAAGTAGGATTTAAGAACAAATTGTTCTTAAGATCTGTTGGTGAACGAGGCTCAGTGTCCTTCAGTTAATCAGTTATTGGCTCCAGTGTGGTCATCTGACTTTATACCCCTCTAGATGGGATTTAGTGCTACTTCCAACTCAGCCCTTATACTTTTGAGGGCTTATTACATCTCTTTGCTTTAAATGTCAACCCGTTCTTGAGTAGTTCACTCAGACACATGGGAGTACTGTGTAGCCTTAGCCTGCAGTCATAGCATGACATCTTCATTCTACCCAGATGAGGCCTGGCTGCAGACGTTTCTCATTCAGCAGATTGCAGCTTTAGGTTTGAATGAGCAAGAAGTCAGACATCACCGCAGCCTCGATTCTTCAGCCCATTTTTTTCACATTAAAACCCAGTCACACACACACAAACTTGTACACTTGCAGGAAAATCACACAGGAGCACCAATAATTCATTACTCTTGACACTTGCTCGCACATGATAGATGCATCTCTTTTCCAGCTGATGACATTTTATGGCATTATCATAGGAAATCCAATAACAAGATCGGCATCTCGGAGCCTTTGCCCCATGCAAAGTCAAATCACTTGCCTTAAGATGGTAATAGAGTGTGAGCGAAACAATCTGTCACAGCCCCTCTCACTCTCACACGCCAGCCCCTTCTGACAAAGTGTATGGATTTTTACCTGATGTGAGGGATGATCGGCACAGTTGAATGTAAATGATCTTAAATGTCTTTAGGTGAATCGATTGACAGGCGCTTCTCAGCGAATAAAAGTGAAGGCTGTGCTTGACAGTGCATCAATCTTTAGCACAACACCTCTGCAGCACAGCAAAGCCATTTTATTGTGTACATGTTTCCACGTACAGCTATGTGCTGATACAAACACTTCCAAAGAAGGAGGTTTAAGAACTGGCGGCGAGACAGAACTCCAGAAGTCATTTTTCCACAGAATGCCATTTGGTGTCATGTACACACTGTTCTTTCCTGCTAGAGTTGACGCTGTCTTATCCTGGGTTACTGAGCCAGTTGTCACAGCAGCTAAGCTGAACAACCTTCAGCGCAGACGGGACATGCTGTGGATGTTTCAGCAGAGCAGATGTTTCCTCACTGCATGGCAGTTTTAGACAATCACACCCTATCGCCTGGTGCAATCATACTGTAATGTTATCATTTAAAATGACAGATGAGTGTAACACTAAAGCTCTAAAACTTGTTTTGTCTTGTCCCCAGTGTTTTCTCAGTGCTATCTCTTTTTCTCAGAGAGCCAGTTGTGAGGACGGCAGCCTCTAAATCCCAGCATGTTGGCAGCCTCTGATTGAATGGACTGTACAAAGCCCACTAAGCAGTGTTGCGATCCCCCTTGAGAGCTTTCATTATGGAACAGCATATTGGATTCTTTTCACAGGCTGTCTGTCTCTAGAGGCTACAAATGTACACACACACACACACACACGTTTGTACTGCTATACTTGTGAGGACACTCATTGACATAATGCATTCCCTTGCTGCTAATCCTAACCTTAACCATAAAAGTTGAATGTCTAACCCTAACTCTTACCCTAACCTTAAACTAAACCTAATTCCAACCCTAACCCTAAATTCAAAGCTTAAGCCTCAAAATGCCCTTTAAAGGCCTGTCAGGGGGTGAGGACCGGTCAAAATGTCCTCACTTTCCAGAAAGTGTCCTCACTTCCTTGGTGTAAAACTCAAATGATTAAAAGGTGGTTCTCAAAAAGATAGCTGTACAAGGGCACACACACACACACACACACAGCATCATACTAGACAATAGTGCAGACAACCTACCTGACTCTGAGGGAATCTTTGCCTGTATTTCTTACGACCTGTACAGTATGTGGCTCACCCATGGATCAGCCAAGAAACATGAATGCAGGTGCTCAGTTTTTTGCATACAGACACACACACACACACACACACACATTTATAGTGCGAGCCGGTCACAGAGTGCATTTGAAGCTTGAAGGGAAGGGGTCTTTTGTAGTTGGTGTCACACGAAGCTTTAGACTCAGGCCACAACTGCAAGTTACTTTCATTAACACTTTACATAAAGCATCTATCTATAATCCATTATGAACATGCTCATAATCTGTTATAATGAACCCATAGTGCTGTATAATCATAGTTACAAGCAAGGTTAAGGTTAAGCATAACCGTAACCATGACCATAATCATAACCACATATAATGCTTTTTAGGTGTGCTCATAATGTGTAATGTGTTATATGTGTTTATAATGTGTTATAATGCATTTATAGAGACAGGCTTCATAGAAAGTGTTACCGTAATGTTTAATATCAACATAACTTTAACATTCTGATCTGTGCTGGGAATGTGCCACAACGAAAAACAAAGACTTTTAGACAGAAGACAGAGGACCAGTCCATAAGTAAATTCATCAGGTTGTGTTTACCCGTTAACTCAGCATATGGGCTTTTGATTGCATTAGAGTCTTGAAATAGGCCTTAAGCCATAGTTTTGATGCTGAAGCTCCCCAAGAGGCACTCTAGATAACCAGTGTTGCACAATCACCATACTGAATGCTTAGTTTCATAACAAACTTCCCCTGATCCATTTAGTTGAATGACTTATTGGATACATTAGAATTTAATCAGCCATTATGAAAGATTTGCACAAGCTACTTTATTTTGGCTACATTCAAATATTGTCATTTCAAGCCAGTGACTGTAAATAATCATGATTCGTTGTTTTGAGCTTGGAAAATTTAAACTGTATTTCACTAAGTAGCGGTTGACAACACACACAGATTAATAAGGCAATCTCACTGATCATTTGCATACCGCGTGTGAAATACAGCTCCTCTGATTACTGTTGAATAAGAGCTGCTCAGCATTTAGTGTTTATCACTCGCTTTGTTAGGCAAAGCAATAGAGGCTCCTTTTAAAACTACTTTGGAATTTTAAGTGAGAAAGTTGTCAGTACAATTAATTTACATTTCTTCTCAGCTCCAATAATTAAAAAAACATTGTGATGACTGAATATATCTTGAGCGAAAGCGGGGACTTTCTGTGTGTGTGGCATTGCAAGTTGTTTCTGACTGAAGTCCATGCCAGCCTCGATCATATTTTGTTTTTCAGGAAGAAAACATGATTGGATTATAACTTAAGAATGGAGAAAAAAAGTTATTTTTTCTGTATTTGTTGCAAATTTTGTGAATAGATGCACAATATGACCAGAAAGTTGATCTAAAATACTTTCAAAAAGCATTTTTAATTGAATGGGGTAATAGACTAAGCCGAACTTTATTTAATTTTAACTTTTTGTGGGTTATTGTTGGCCTATGTGTTGAGTTCAATAACATTTTTTAAGAAGCATTTCAACATTTAAAACGTGGACTCATTTAACTGCTTCATTCATGGAATGTGTGCTTCTCTTTCTGTAACATCCAGCATGATTTACGTCATTAAATACATATTTAGACCAATTTCAGCAGGCTTTTTTTAAAATCTTCATTTCAAAAGGAACAAGTAGGCTACATATATAAAACAGTAAACAAAGGAGAGAAAAAAATAGTGAAATAGGTGGCTTAGGCTACATTACACAAAAATATTCATAGAGGTACACATATTAGCCCAATGGTTTTCATAGCCTTTTTGTTGTTGGAGTCAGAGTTAAGTTTTATGTTCAGTCTCTCAGGGAAAAGCACAAATTGAGGTTTTTTAATGCAGAATTTACATTAATGAATGTAAAATTTTGCCAGAGGAATCAATAAATTTATTAACAGGAACTTCAGGATGGTCCTCACAGAAAGAACAGTTTGGTATTATGTCTCTTTTAAATTCCACCATGTTGTGATTAGCAGGGTAATACTTATGAATTATTCTAAAGGACATTCCTTTCAACCTTATTCACAATGAGGTATGTGTGAGGAATCGTCCACACTTTCTTCCAATTGACGATTTCAGCAGGCTGTGAGAATTCTTAAAAAACAAACAAACAAATAAACAAAAAGCGGACGTTGTGGCCCTCTCACGTGACACAACGTTTTACTACGTGTTGTTGGCTTTGAACGGTCTGAAGAACAACAGCTCTGGATGCAAAACAACGCATTTTGCTTGAGTTTGCCAACGAGAAATCCAGTCGTCACTGTCAAAGCTGATCCCTGAACCTGCGTTATTTCAGACTGCAGCTGAAGGAGGAAAACGCGGATAATAAGTTTAAGTCTCCAAGCAAGCGGCAGCAGCCATTTTTTCCGGCCGGGAGACCCGGATGAGGGACGTTGACGCTACTGAACATGAAGTTGAACCTGAGTGACATTTGTCCCAAGATTATGTTAAAGAGACCTTTGCCACCCGAACGAACTGAGCAGCGATAATCACCCTCAACTGTCAAAAGAGCAGGAGTCATCAAAGCCTCAGAGGTGAGAGACTTTTCTTCAGGTTTTCCCTGAAAACACCATCACAGGTAAGTTATTAACCGTTCTTCCCCGTTATGTTGGCTGTTTAACTTCACTGTGCTTGTTGTAAAGAACAGTTTGGGTTGTTGAAACAGCCTGTTTTGGGTTGTAAACAAACTGTGGAAGCTAGCGTTAGCGAATTTCTGTCTACTTCACAGTGTAACTGTGACGTTATTATTGCTGTTTCTTTGCACCGTGTCGTGTCCGGTGGACCTCTTGATTATGTTTTACTGAATATACTCGTTTTTTGTTTTTTTTAAATTCTTTGGTTCATGGTTGTTTATTTTTTTATTTGGCTGTAGCTTGTTGTCAGGCTGTGTTAGGCGTGCTGATGCAACCACGTTGTATTCTAGGAAAAAACTTAAAAATTATGAACTTCTTTCTTACATCACTGGCTGAGCCATCTCATAATTTTTGATGAATTATCTCTGCATTTTCTTGTTTTTTAAATTTTATGTAAATGATCCCACATTTTAATGTAAGGCTATAGTCATTAAGGATTTTGTTTATCATATAATGCTTTTACTTTTATTTATTAAACAAACTTTCTTACATTTTCTATCCAATATAAATTGTATAAACAGGTATGATACATACAAACAGGCATGATAATAACACTTTACGTCGCATATCTTCCTTTACAGTATAACCATGTTTAAAGAGCAATTTAACTTATGTATAAAAACATGCTCCTTAAAAACAAACAGACCAAAATTAAAAAAAAATAAAAACAAGATGCAAATCGAAAATTAGATTAAGTTAAAGTAAATTGAAATGCAAAAACTATAATTAATAGACAGCACTCAGTCAGATATCCTTGAAAAACTCTTGTAAAACACTAACTGTATCAGAACAGTTATTATTTGTCATAATGCTTTGTTACCTGTCACCTCCTAATGATGACGACATCACTCCTTTTGGTTGTAGACAATGGCTAAATACAGGCCTGACATATTTCTCAATGTTATGACTTGTTTGTTTAATTGGGTTAATTTTGCTAGTGTAGATCTTTTGATTAATTATTATTGTCAAATATGCACTTTCTTCAAATATGAGAGAAGTGGCCATATTGTAATGTTGTCCACTCTAAAAGTTGCTAATCAATTCGAACGTGAGTACATCCACTTACTTTGTTAAAAATGAATCAAGGGCACAGCAGGCAAACTAGCATTTCCTCATGTCTGCAAAGTTAATGGCAATGAAGTACGATTTTAAAATGACTTCCACTCATAGAATACACTAATAACGTGTGAGCGGAGTGATAAATGAGAGCAATTGTGGGCAACGCTGCATTTTAATTAAGCAGAAGTCTTAAGCAAGCAGGCATCATTGTTAAAGTCAGCTCTCCGTAGCAATTATGCTGCTCTATTCATGTGTAACATAATGGCTTGATGGCAGTTCTTTGTTGGCTTACAGTGGAAGCATAATTGTGTCCTTTCACACATGAAAATGGCACATCTCAATTTTCTGTTTTGACTCCAAGTAATGCTCGTCCGGTAATAAGACAGAGGTTACATCTTTCATTTTATCCTGCCCGTGGACTGCAGCTGGACTTTGGCTGTATAGTGCGAGTCAAATTTTATGATTGCAAGTGACCTCCTTAAGTATTTTGCTCATTAGACAGGACTGAATAATTGACTTTGTTCTAAGTCCCTCAGGAAAAGAAAGTTTTCAATCAAATTAAAAAGTAGAAAACAAG
>JAQFJA010000005.1:16422890-16435110 GCA_029874485.1 Naso brachycentron
TTCTTTACTTTGGCATTTTTCACAGAAGACATTTTGTCATATCACAGTATTCCATCAAGATAATTATCCCTGGCACTTCTGACTGACAGGCCTGACATCATAGGCCTGCAGCCCATTGCATTCTTCTTCGTCTTCTTGTGGTAAAACCATAAGTCAAAAATCTTTCTCACTTTGTTATTATGCCGTCAGCCTCTCATTTATTTATCCATACATCCATCCAGTCACTCTCTACTTTATAAATGTTCAACATTAAATAAAACTGAAGACTAAAGAAAGTCAGTCATGCAGTTTTTTAGCCAGTTGATGTGTTTCTCTTCTCACCTTAATGCCAACAAAGTCAACAGGAATGATGGGTCTCTCCAGCGAGGGCAGGCTGGTCTCATCCAAAGGCTCTCCCACCATCACTTTGGTCGCCACATTAATGAAGTCCACACCGATCGTTTTTGACACAAAGGGGAAGGAACGCGACGCCCGCAGATTACATTCAATCACCTAAAAGGGTACAAAACAAATTCTGTCATTTCTCAGTGCAAATATGTAGATCAGTGATGCACAAACACAGTAAAAATGACCACATTATATGCACTCACATTTCCTGTATGAGTACTGCAGCAAACACATCAAAACTAAAAGCAACATTGATCTTAAAATCCATCCAGCTTCTTCAAATAAGTTTAAATGAGGTGATTTCACTTTGCAAGTGAATTGCATTTGATGCAACCAGGTGTGAAAAAGCTCATCTTTTATTCAGTCAAACCCTAAAGAAATATTACCTACCATGACATCATTGCCTTTAACCAGAAATTGGGTGTTAAAGGGCCCCGAAATTTCAAATGCTTGTGCTATTTTTCGGGTGGCGATCTTAACCTGAGAGTGATGGAAAAAGATTAAACACAACCAAACCAAACACATTTTATTACATTAAATGTATATTTTATTACACAAATGACTTTCTTTGTCTATGAATGATATATGTCCTGGTTTAAATGCACAATACATATGAGTAAAATATCAACTGGGTCATTCAATTAATTTTAGTTAAACTGATGTGGTTTTGAATTGGTATGGAAATGCTAAGGGTTACCTAACTGACCTTTTCTAGCGCCCCCTGGCTAATAGTCTGGGTCGGCAGCATCAGGGTTGCATCCCCCGAGTGTACCCCTGCGTCTTCCACGTGCTCTGTTATGGCATGGACCAGAACCTGGACAAAGACACAGTCATTAAAAATCCTCACTCAAGTCAACTCAACTTTTGCAGCCTTGGTCTGTTCTTGTATGAGAAATTTTCAAACTTAGAGGGTAATGACCTCTGGATATGATGTGTTTATACCTGCAGTATGTCACAGTGCAAAATCTACAAAAAGCTCCATGGTATTCATACACAGTAAAAGTTGTTTAAACCGCCATGTCTCATTCCATGTCTGTTTAGCAAAGTCCACAAACCTTCATGCCGTCAGGATGTCGATGACATCGGGAGAATCTCAACACTGATTGGCTGTCGCCCTTGTTGCCTGAAAAGTTCAATATTTTCATCTTCGAGTGATGAGGCGATGGAGGCCACATGGTGTGATTTCCATCGTGTGTATCGTGAGATTTGCATTGCCCGAAGTGAAATCGCGTCTAATCACGTCTTGACATTGACTCTGTATGTAATCTTGTGGCATTCATCACTTTCGCCTGAACACAGTTGTAGACTAGTGATTTAAATGGTAGTTTCATAGTCTGACCAGCAGAGGGCGGTCTGATTTTTGTTTTTTTTTTAAATTACTAAAAAGTGAAGTTTATTTTCTTCAGTTCACTGATGTTTGGAATCAAGCTGGTAAGATATTCAGCCTCCATTACAAACCTTTGTCACAAGTATTTGATAACCACATATATTTATGTAACATCTGCATATATATTGAAACCTGAATTTTCTGGCTCCCTTGATATCAGTATGAGCATCTGCACCAAAATCCCATATCATTCAGGCGCTAGAAAAGTACACTGTCAGTGGGATGCTGCACTGTGAATTCAGAGGACTCAAGACAACTCTTATTGAATATCTGTTCAGAACAAAGGGCCTGTATTTGTTTTTCAAACCCGCTAAGAAACAATTTACGTCGATATGCAGTGTCAAAAGAATAACTTCCAACATTTCACCCACAGGAAAGGAGATTTGTATCATCAAGCAGCTCTGTGCGAGTGTGTGTGTCTGTAAATGAGCTGCCGTGTCATTAGCTCATTTAAACTGCTGCTAACCACAACATTCATTAGCACTCTTCAGATAGAGCCTGTAATTAATACGTATTATCTCTGACTTCTCCACTCTCCCACACATATATTCACACACACACACACACACACACTCGCTTATACACTCACACACTCAGCCTGGCCAGGAATAATGAGGCCTGTTTGGTATTCAGTGAATGGACAGCTTGTTAATGTGATACTAAAGATAATGGAGAGGCTGCATTCAGGGAAAGTGGAGAGAGAAAATCTACCATACAACTGGATTGCCCACGTTCATACTGACACCCTTGAAATGACTCCCACAGCCTAAACAATAAGACAACAGACAGGACATTCAGGACGAGTGTCCAGGTGGCTCTGTCGCCCACTGCAACTTAAAATCCTGACAATTATGCTGTTATATAAGCTTTTAAAAGTTAAACCACTTAATGTTAGGGGACTGTCAGTGTGAAACTTTCAGCAGACAAGAGTCATCATCTCATTTTGCAATTTACTTTTAATGTATCCTCACTAAATTTGCCCTATTTATTTCTTTGGTGACTGACTTAAATCTGACAGAATGCCTTTTATCACCCAGCAGAAAGAATCAGAATGGTGCATACTGCAGAAATGAGTAGAGATCCACATTGTGGATTTTCATTTAAACATTTGTAATATAATTTATAGGTTCCCTCAGCCTGGCTCCGCCCTCTTCCACTCAGCTCAGTTCTCGCTGAGAATCAGTCTAGTAATGAGGCCCGTCTTTAGAATTGCAGATTTTTGAGCGGACCAATCAGTGACAAGCGGGAGTGGTTCAGTACAATGATGTAGAAGTCAAACGCTTGTTCAAAGTGGTTAAATCATGGTGGATGTGCGATGTGGACATGAGACTCACGCAGCCTCGGGTGCAACACAACACGTTAAAAAACACTAAAAAAAGCACTAAAACTGATGACAATGGCCAATACCACAACACAATATAACAACATCTGTGTGGTTCTTTTACAACTTGTGGAAAACCAGCGTTAGTCGCCACTCGTCTTGTCTGTAGCCTGCAGGCCACCGATGTTTGAGCTGCTGTCTCAGGGGAGCGTGAGGCTGGGACTTGCGGTGTCAGCGGTTCGCTGCAGCCTGTAGCTGCATCTTTATTGGTGATATTGTGGCATTATTTCAAAGAAAAAATATTGATCTGTCTCTTTCCTTGATGCGAGGCGGGTCAGAATCTCAATCGTAACACAACATTACAGCATTTATGTGATTACTGAACAGACCAGACGTTAACCTTCCCACTCGTCTGTTTCACAGCATACGTCATAGTCACGTTAATGCTGATTGGTTTAAGGCTGCTTCAGTAGTTTTACACTTAATCTGATACCACATCTACTAGGATTCAAATCCTGCAAAGAATCCCCAATGGAGCGTGTCCAGACCCTTTCACAAGGGGAATTTATTTGCAAAGTGAATTATGGGTCTGGTTTTCCAGGCTAAGGTCCCCTTCCATTCAAATTCAAACAATGTAATCATATTGTTTAATGGGAAAACCGTATTACATATACACCATAAATCACTATTATCATTTTCAGGTCTGAGGCCTGAAGCAAATCCAAAAAAATTCATTTTTTTAGTATTACATATATTTGTATCTCAAAAAAGAAAGAAAATTTTAAACTCATTGGCCTCTGGACTTGCACAGTCAAAACGGAAAAAAATACTAATAACAAACAAAATAAAACACTGAAACAGCTACATGACTTCAAAAACAAAAGCAGCAAGAATGCAAAGCGAGTAAGCATCCAATGAATTAAATAAAAGAGGAAAATGTTTTATTTTTGGCCACAAATCTTTCAAAATAAGTTTAAGGATAAAAAAGGAATTTTGCAGTTTAATTTGGGGAATTTTAACTTAATTCTGTGACAAACTGAATTGAACAGTATGGTAGTAAATATAAAGTACATTTATAATAAAGCAATACACAGCTGATGACAAGTAAGCCAAATAAAACGACAAATCTGTGGTGCATGTTAATCAGATATGAAAACAGTTTGTTGAATAAGAACCATTTTTAAAATGCCCCAAACTGTTCTTATCTGGAGTGAAAAAATCATTTAGTATCACCACTTTCCTGCATTTTGATTTTAATGTATTCCTTCTTCCAATCAGATCTGTCTGGGCTGTAATGTCTTTTCACTGAAGATGAATGAGATTACTTCCACTTTATTCATCTGCTGGGCTCAATATCTGTCCTACCTCTCCTTTTTCCTTCGACTGAGAAATAATGGAGGGCTGAAAAATGTCAGGCTACAGATATGAATGAAAACGATAAGCTCATAAATGGAAATATGGTCAAGCAGGGTGTCAATATAAATAACAGAGGAACAAATAATGTTGTTTTCAAGGCTGTCGTAATATAACGCTACATTATGTAGAAGACGCACCTCTGGTGCTTTGAGTAATCACTGCAGGCAGAACATTAAACAACTGGTGCATGTTGTATATTTGATTTGCATTGAGTCTGCCACCTCTTCACATTCACAGGATGGCTACACTATGGGAATGAGGAAAGCTAGACAAAAGACAGAACACGTGAATGATGTCTCACCTTTCCACCTTTGGCCACAGCATCCACCTCCACCTCCCTGGCACCGCGGATGAACTTGGTGATGACCACTGGATGCTCCTGGAGGGAAGAGAGCAGGATGATTATTTTATCAGTGAAACAACTCTAACTAGGTTGTCACCTCTAGTGTGTGATTGTGTGCGCAGACTTCAGGTGGTGGAAATCTTGTTATTTTGGCCCTGAGCTCCAGCATATTGGATTTGAAATGAAGCTCTGAGTTTGAAGTAAACTTGAAGGTGTTGAAATGAATACAGAACAGAAGAATTATTTCTGCTCAACTAAGGGCGCTTTCACACCAAACCAGTTTGGTTTAGTAAAAACTAAAAACAGGTCCCTTGGTTAGTCAGTCTGGGTTGGTGTGAAAGCTGCCAACCAAAATCTGATGTGGACCAACCAACCAAAGTGAGGCCACTTAAAAAAGTAAGTTTATTTGTGGTCTAAACACAAATGAACCAATCACAGGTTTGTAAAATAGCAAAAATGGGATTAATAGGATTATAAAAGTTAAATTACAAATCAAACCATCTGCTAACAGTGAAACCTATTCAGGAAGTGATCTTACAGGTGTGTGCTTCATCGTCATTCTTCTATTTTTCAAACATTAAAATATTTGTATTAGTGTTTGAATGTATTTTTGTAAACAAACTTTTTTTTTAGGTGTAAACTGAATTATGTGACTGTACTTTGATCAAACACATCAATGCTGATGTTAATACTAACATTCACACTAAACTGATAACTAAAAGGCATTTTATGGCTTGGAAATGGCTCAAATGGATATCTGCTTTGTAAAATCAGTTATGAGAAGGCGGAGCCAATGTGGAGTAGAAAGCCACTAAGAACTTTAAATACAAACGATAGAATGTTAACGCCTCTTTAAATATAAACGGTAGAATGTTAACCACTCTGAGGCAAAGGTGCCGTGGGGCTCCGAGGGCCTGATTCAATAAGACTGAACTGCAGCCGCTTTTAGCACCAAGTATTGCGTATCATCTTCCACCGCTATCTGCTCTGTCTCAGCCTCTGACTCACAAAGCACACAGCGCTGATCATGTGCCGGAGCTAACACACCCACAAAGTTTGACGGCTGAGTGCAATTTGCCCTCCTTTTGCGTCAAATTGAGTTCACAGATCCTTTCCCAGTGTTTCAGTCTTTTTTACATAGCCCATTTCAGAACACAGACTGGAACATAATGGACACTGCAGAGAGAGCGCAACATTTTGCAGAGAGCGTCAGTTTTGTTTTTTGCTCACAGTTGGCTGTGTTGCAGCTGACACTATACAAAAGTCTGTTCGCTTTTACGCATACTGCCGTGGTTGCTTCATTAACAGGATTGGCCAAGATTTGATGGTAATTAATGTTCCTGATTCTGCTTCAGATCCTCACAGGTCGGCTGTTACACACAGATCGCAGGTTTAATAAGCTACGTGAAAGTGTTTGTAATAAAGGCAATCCACATGAATTAATCCTGAGCTCCTTCAGAAACAGTTGCATAGCCAGATAATAGTTTCATTCATGATTAGCTTGTAATAGCTTTTTCTCCTGTTTTAAAAAATTCATTCATTTTTTTAAAATACCTGAACATGCTCGCGGTTCTCAACAAACATACATCTGAAAACGACCCAGACGAGTGTTACACATTTTTTAAAATTCGGTATCTGTAGAATATTTTACAGACATGACGAAACAAACACACACACACACACACGAGAGGAGAATCACATGAGTTTTTCCTTCTCTTTTCCCTCCCTATGTGTGTGAGTGAAATTAGGTCATCAAAAATAAAGTGAAGATATTCAAGTAGGCTAAACACTGCATGTATGTGTGAGTGTATTTTGTATGTTTAAAATTATTCACACTAATAATGATAAAATAATAAAGCCTAATTGATCTCCATAATGGTCATTACAGATCAGTCGCTGACAGCTGCAGAAATTTGTGTCTTTTTGGATCCAGAAATTCCAAACTCTGTTATAAGCTCACAATCTAATTGATTCCCCCTCTGACTGTAAATTTTTTACCATAATATCACTCAGTATCAATTCAATATCATTCAAAGCTCGCTAGCTTTGAAGGGAAAGAAAGAGGGCGAGTGAGAGAGAAATTGCGCCGATTCAATACAGGAGTCTAGCATTCAATAGCATCGCTGTAACTGCCTGTTGCAGTTAGCGCTGGTCTTTGTGAATTTGGAGGTATTTGCAATGAGGTTTATTTGCACAGGAAGGGGGCAATTTTGCGCCGAAATGTATAAATATTCCTTAATTTACATGCACGCAAATTGGACAGGCACAGCTAGGGGTGGCAGTGCAGTTTGTGTGCAGTTTGCATTTCAGCCATTGCGCCTGCTTTGTGGATTGCACGCTATTTTTTCCTCTCATTTACACAGGTTTAGCAGCTGCAAAAGCAGCACGATCCTTTAGTGAATCAGGCCCTGAGGCGCTCTCCATTTCCCTCTGGCCGGGGAACGTCATTGTCACTCCCCCCCGCCCCACCCCCCATCCTTCCTCCTCTCAGAACCAGAATGCCCATTTTTTTGTGCATTTTTCAAATTTCTGAAGTGGGCGGACTTCGCTCTGAAATGGGGGTTTCCTTACACCTTAATGATGTAGTATTGTCTTCAGATTTGAGGCACCAGATTAAGCTTCAAGTCAATGTGCAGTGATTCCTTCATCCTGAATTGGTAATTAATGTGTAAAAATGCACGCACAACACAACACAACACAACACAACACAACACAACACAACACAAGAAAGCTGTGAAGAACTGATTCAGTGAAAACTCACATCAATCCTCTCCTTCTCTCCAGTGATTTCTGTGTTGCAGCTGACAGAGAGCTCTTTCGTCTGGTTTGGCCTGTTTGCCCACTCTGAAGGAGCAATACACACAGGCATTAAAAAACAAACAAACAAACAAACAAACAAAAACATATGTACAGAACACATTAGTCTTTGCACTGCTCACTTGGTGTATTTTAAATCTTACAACTTATATTTAATATTTTAATAAATGCATTGTTTAGAATATGGTAACATTACCATGTATGCATGTATTTTTGCCAACCCTAAACCAGCAATGCTAAACTTTTGTCTCCCCCTTCTGGCAGTGACAGTGATTACGCAATCGCTCTCGACTTGCTTTTGCCGCCATAGGCTCCAACAGCGCGAGGAATGTCACTTCAGACACCAGATTGTCAACACTCAGACATTTCGTCTAACACAGAGATTTAACTGTTGGTGATAGGCTTAATCAGCATTTAAAAGCTTAGCTTTTAAAATTCTCATCATGACGCAGTGAACTGTTGGTAGCCTGAAAGGTCTGGTTTGGAAAAGCATCATGTTTTTTTGGATTTGAATAATAAATTACTGATGGTTTTGTTTCTAGTGTCACTTGTTTCAACAGTCAGCCTTAACAGTAGCATCCAAAGACACATATTCCTCAACATAAGATTCTCTTTGTATCTTTTTTGGCGTATGCAATCACCTCACTAACTTTAGTGAGAAACCAACAGTTATTCAGTGTGTAAGATTTTCATAGCTGACACAAAGCTTCTGAAGAGGTCACCTGTCGTCTGAGCTCTCTCTCCAAAACCAGCTCTCGGTCCCAGCTGATCAGCTGCATCCTCTCTGCCGCTGACAGGCTGAAGAATATGTCATTGACCTCGTAACGTGCAGCGCGCAGCTGGAGGGGGAAACGATTACAGAGCAGATGATGGCTGAATGAATGTGCGTAATAACGGTATCTGTTGTGGTAACTGCTAATGGAGGGAATAATTGCTCAGCTGGCAGTGTAGAGGAGAAGAGGAGATGAGGTTAACAGATGTTTATGACATGTTTGCGTAAATACCTGCAGAGCGACTCTTTCCTGCAACAAAAGGTCCTGTCTGCTACAGAACTGTCCTGTGCTGGGGCTCTGCTGCTGGAGGGCCTGCAGGAACTGCTGAGTGTCCTAAATATCCAAAAACGCACACACTCACAGCTGTGATTTGTACACAAACCATTTTTTTGCGAGTTTTGTTAATAAATAAATAAATAAATAAATGAGACAAAGTGCTGCTAGAAACTGTGTGCTGTCTCCACTTACCCTGATGGTTCGCACGAGCTGTGCCACTCGCTCAGTCTTCAGCAGCCTGCGTGTCAGAAAACCTTTTACAGATGCTAACAGCAGGGGGCGGTAGCGCTCTGACAATGGGCTGGAGGGCTGAGGAAGAGGGGAGAACGAGTGATGAGAGGGGTGAATAATGAGGACTAAAGGGGAAGAGAGAGGAGAATGCTAATTCCATCAATGACAACCAATTAATTTCCTACGCAGATTCTCAAGGTCTTTTGGTTGGCATCTGTTTAGCGCATCAACATAAATGGACTCACGGCTCATAATTATAATAGAATATAATAAGCAGAATAATAAGCAGCTGATGTGCTGTCACTCACTTGTTGATACCAAAGCTGTTGCAATGAAGTGATGTGTTTGTTAAAAAACAAACAAAACAAACAAAAGTCTAACTGAAGCTGAGCTGACGTGCTTGAATACATATTAGAGAGCAATAAGAGATGATAGGGATTCAGATTATGACATCAAGGGTAAGGTATCTGTTACATCTGAGCGTGTCAGCTAACTGGTGATGCATAAAAAATCTTGTGGCTACAAGGGGAAGCAGGACAAGCTTTTCGCATCACTGACATTAGTGAACAAATGTGATGGTTGTACCTGAGAGAGGGTAGAAAAGGTCAACGTGTCCCCAAGACGTGAGCTTGACATGGAGCAAGGGAAGGACACGCTCTGACGGCGACACACTGCCAACGCCTGAGAGGGAGGGAAAGAGAGAAACACAGAGAGGGACAAACACAAGAGGGACAGACAGGGGGAAGAGACATAAGAGAGAAGGAGAGGAGGAATGCATGTGTGTGTGTGCCGGCATGCATGCGTGCATTTGGGAGAAGGCAAGGTTGGAAAATATTGAATTGGAAAGCACAGCAAATGAGGCAGGAGGAAGAAATTAATTGAGGGTGGAGAGGAAGAGACAGGAGGGGAGAGACGGGCCACAGAGGCAAGAGGGATGAGATGAAGAGGGGAGCAGAAGAGGGATGACGGGGATGATGGGACAGGCGAGATGGAGAAAATTAATACGGCCAGAGAGTAAAAACATTGTGGAGGAGGTATGAGACAAAACAAAGAGAGGGATGCAAGGGGAGGGGGGAAAAAAAGAAGAGAAGGAGAAGGGACCATTAGTGGTGGCACTCGGCGGGACGATCTGGCACTTAACCACAGACGCTCATGAATTAAACAAATTATCCTTTCCTTTTCTGTGTCAATTCCCTCAGTACCCTCCTCCCTCTACCAGCGAGTCCAGCCAGCTCACTCTCTCATCACACCGCGAACGATGGAAGTACAGAGGGGAGTCAAAAAGAAGTCTTTTTATTAAACAGCTTATGTTAATTATATTGTTGTTAAGGATACATAAATTAAACAGAGACTGTGATTAATAGGGCAAGGACACCGGCCAAGAACAAATGCCGACACAAAGTGAAGAAACAAGAACTGGTTGCCAGAGAGCAGCAGGCGTCCTTGAAGTCTTGCATGTGCACGCACGCACACACATGCGCGCACACACTCACAGAAACAGGCGACCATGCCAGCCCGCCTCTTAGGAATGTAATGAAACATTTATGGTTGAATCCCTGTGTGTGTTTTTTTTACTGGGGAGAGTCTGAAGGTCTCTTGTAATGAGCAGATGTCTGTAGTCTGCCCACGACCCGGGTCTCCAGAAGCACACTCTAACAGGTAGGGTGACAACATGTATGTGTGTGTGTGTGTGTGCGCGCACATATGGAACAGAGCCAGAGACTTCCATGGATTTGATTCAAGTTTCAAAAGAACATTTAAGATCAATGTTATATCATAGCGTTGTGAGTTCATTCGGAACTCTCGGAGCCTCTTGTCGTTTTTAAAAAGATGGAAACATTAACTGTGAATTTCTCGTAGGTGACTTTGGGTGGAGTCAGGACCACGGCAGAGTGAATTATGGCTGCTTTACAGGAATTACGCAGTGTAAGATCTGCACAGTGATATGTGATGCAATTTAATGCAAGAGATGGACCAATAGGATGGAAGAAATATCAATACGACTTCGTTTGAACCATATTTAGATATTTATATATGTAATAAAAGTCTGGCTCATGGCTGTTTTTTTTTATGTTCGTCATAATGGATCTAGTCAACTTTTGCATACAGATTAGACTGATGGTTGCCCCACTTTTGCCAAAATATTGGTGGAGGTAAACAGTCATTTACCTGCTAATGTTTCTGGCATGTTCTTTGCTTTAATGGAGTTCTTGCATTTTAAGTTTTGAACAGGGAATGTGCAGAAAACGATCTGGTTAAATTGGCCAGAACAACGCCACGAATGTTGCTTGCTCTAAAACACGGCAGTTTACCGGCTGAATGGAAACACTGGAAACAGGGTTAAAAGTTACAAAGTAAACTCATGGAAACAGGAGTGTTGTCGGGTTAGCTGACTAGCTGGCTCCTCCATGCCTTTTAGAAAGATTCTACTGTGGACACAAAGAACAAAAACCTGAGAGACTAACAGGATAACATAATTAACATAATTAGAACCCTGTAACACCAATCCGTTTATCCCCACTGTCTCACCTGCAGTAACTCCTCCTGTTGTCTCTTGTGCTCCTCTTGCAGGGCTCTGAGCTGAGCAGCATGGGCCTGTTTCAGTTGTTCCTCCTTGTCTTTTTGACTGCCATGGCCTTCATGCCACCGCAGTGCAGCTAAAGACAGTAAATTTGACAATATGTGGTCACATGGTACATGAAAACTTGTTAACTGATACAGCAGAGGGTCTCTAGCCATGTGCCATGGAAGGAAAGCAATATGTTGGGTTCTGTTTCAACAGAACACCTCATCAGTTTTTTTTTGGCTCCAATTAAAATCGAAGCCCTGTACTATTTGTAACTGGTATTGCAAGGTCTGATTCAGTTTGTTTTCTATTCGGTTATTTATTTGATGGACATTTTTATGTATTCCTCCCAGGGCTGAGCAATATAGCAACACTGTATCATATCATTATATCAGACAAGTTATTGTGACAGATTCTGGATATTGTTATATCCTGACATGGCATGAGTGTTGCCCTTTCCTGGTTAAAAAGGCTTCATTACAGCAAAGTGACGTGATTTTCTGGACTTACCGGACTGTTCTTGTTGTTCTTTTATTGACCCTTTATCCACTTATCATTATTATTACTGATGATTAATTATCAAAAAATGCCACTGGGTTAATATTTTGTGAAATTACCAATAGTCATCCATACAATGCTGTCTCAGTATCAAGGTATTTGGTTAAAAAATATTGTTATATTTACTAATTTTATCACCTTAGCC
>JAQFJA010000005.1:16476402-16495360 GCA_029874485.1 Naso brachycentron
TTCATTTACTAAATGGCAATTAGCCCTTAGGTTTCTCTTTTTTGTACTGTTATCGCTCATTTGCACACCTCCACATTTCACTTTTCATTATTTGGTAGTAATTTCCATTTTCAATATGAACTCTTGACTGATTTTATTGTTGATTTTGCTGATATTGTTCTTTTATAGTGTTATGTTACTTCTGCTGTTGTTGTCCTTGTGTATGTTGTCTTCTTTGTGCTCCTGCTGCAAAACTAATTTACCCTTGTGGGTCAATACAAATTATCTGAATCTGAAAACTTTGTAAACTCTTTTTTTGGAGGTGCTAGGCTATATGAGTAAAAATATTATTATTACAAAATATTTACTCCCCTGACCAACCTTGAATCTTACTGCTGAACGAGCAGAGGAGCCTGGGCTACTTCTCGTGTCCTGCAGAATACACTGCAACATAAGCTACTAAAAAATAAAAAGCCACAAAGGACTGCCACTTGATTAAAACTGATGCTGATGCTAAAGCAGTCATACAGTGTTAAGGAGATGTGTATCTTGAGGCCCTGAAACAAGGGAATTTTAGACTGTTAATGATGATAATGACTCATAACTGTATCGGCTGCCTCTAAGAGAGGAGCATTTTGTTTTTATTAGACTTACAGCCCTGCTCATGATAGGCATTTTATGGGTTTTTTGTGACAACATAGCGCACTAGATAATATTTAACATTCAATGCTACTTTAAACCTTTAAGAGACAGCAAATGTACAAATAGAAAAATACATATCCAGCAGTTTTCTGGAGTTTCCAGCTGCGCAGAATCAATCATTTAGAGCATAAGAAGATGGGTTATTCATAAAAAAGTTGGCTTTTGCAAAGGAGAAATATGAAATTTTAGCTATTTCTTTTTATCAACTTGTGAAAGTTTATATTCACTGACAGCATCTCTTCACAGATGACACTACATACTAATATTTCTTCTTAATTGCTCATCTTTGTTTACGATGATTCATCATGACCCCATTTAACGCTAAATCAATCAGAGGATCTGTGAGCTTGTTCAAATGTAGATTATGCAGCATTCAACACTTAACAACACCATAACTTTGTTACGATCACAAATAAAGTTTTTTCCTGCAGTAAAATAATTTATAAACCCAGATGAAACGATTTCCCTGAGAGAATTAGCAATAGGAAATGTAAAACTGCAAAGTTAGCGAGGGCTAAACACTCACACACTTAATTTCACTGTCTCATATCAAAATAGTCAATCTCCACTTGTTTAAAACAGCATCGAATCAATGATTGATATCAAGATTCAAAGCTTATCATAAGAAATTTTCTTGATAGGTGAAAGATTGCTGTCCTCCTGCCTGCATACTTACACTGGAATAAACTCTAAACCAAAGCCTATAGCCATTAAAAGAGATTTTTTTAAAAATATTTTCATTTTAATTGATGCTTTCCTGTTTTAAGCAGACTGTTTCTATTTTTCGACACTTTACTCAGTGATGACAGAATCACATACAATGGAACATTGCGAGGTGATGATTGAGAGAATATGAGAAGCCTGTGCAATGTACTGTATGGGGCTTTATGACAGGCAGGAGCTGTGATTAGCCACCTTCTAAATTCCTCCACTGATTGGCTGGGGCGTGGCCTAATGAGCCCCAGTGTCCCCTCAGTGGAGGGACCCCACATTGTCTGCGGTTTCAAGTGTGAGTCTCAGATGGCGGTCGAGCTTAAGAGAGGACAGAAATAGACGAGCAGGCTCCCTCGCCTTTCTCTCTGCCAGGTTTCCAGGCACAGTCTTGGCCCTGAGATGACAGAAATAATAGACGGTTGTTTCAAGGATCAGTGTGGATGTTTGTTCAGTCAGGGATTAGACTGAAATAGCAGCTTGAAGATACTCTATCAGTATTTTGTATATTTTTTACAGAAAGTGTATTATTTTAAGGCTAATTTGCAGAGCATCTTTCAACACCGACAAGTGTTTTACATAAAACACAGAACATATTAAAGAGGAGAAAAAGAGTTACAGTGCAAAACAAGACGCATTAAATTCAATTTATGTTAACTTTATTTATTGTCATTATATATACATATTTTAATATATAAACAGAAATCTTTTAAACTTCAGTTTGAAGGAAATGAGAGTTGAAGCAGACTTCATGATTACAATTTGAGATATCTGGAGGGTTCATAAAGTAGCTGGAGATGATAGATGTGTTTTGGTCCTTAAACCTTCTGTAGTTAATATAAAAAATATTACTTTTTAAACAATTCTTAAACACAAAGAAGGCCAGTGCAAAAATTGAAATTTGGAACCGGAGTAATGTGCAGAGGCGTGTCCAGACTTTTTTAACTGGGGTGGCCCAAGAGGGGCACAGACTTATACAGCAGTGGCATGAGGGATTTGGCGTTTTTGTCAGTTCACTTTATAGTAGTTTGAAGTAGCCGACCAACAGGCATCTCTATACACAAGTATCAAAATAGCATTAATTTACCTGTTTTTGTCCCCGCTACACATGTCTATTTGCATTTACTCACATTACAGTATTTAAAGTTTAATTTAAAGATGAATAGACCTATAACACAGACACACACATACAAATGTTATTAAGGCTTTTATCTTTACTCTTTTGATCATTTGTACTTTAAAAAGATGAGTTGAATACAAATGAAGAAATGGCACATTTTAAAATAGAATCACAATATAAAGTATAAAACAAAAAGGGACAACACATTATTAAATAACAAACTGTTAAATACTTATAATGTGCTTTTACTGCCTCTTTAGGTTTAAGACTGAATTGCACCTCCACTTGTCAAACATTTCAATCAGGCCCGCCTCTGACTGGACAAATAACCAATCAAATAGGGTGGCATCTGGGGTGGCCAATCAGATGGGCCACCTGTGGCCACTCACATGCCCCTGGTAGTATGTTCCACTTTTAAATACAGCAATTTCCTTTTAAATGCTTTAAAGGCTTTTTAGATACTGTAGTAGGGTTGACATTTTTAAATTTAGGTAAAGTCTTAAAACACTCCTTTAAAAAAATACAAAACTATACAACTAAATTTATTATTTTATGCCTTTTATTATCTTATATACTTTTGATCGTCCTTTCTTTAATGTTTTTTTGTATTTTTGAACCTTCTCACTGTTGTAAAATTTTATTGTGTTTGTAGTTATTTTTATTCTGTAAAGCGCTTTTAGTCACATCAGTGTATGAATTGTGCTACACAAATAAATTGCCTTGTCTTGCCGAACATGTGGGCTGTATCATAATTATCTTTACTTGGATAGTCTGCCTAGAGAGTTTACAGAGTATTTGTGAACATTTCAACAAAATATCAGTTGACATTCAACGATTTACCCGTTTCACTTCAACCCTAACCCTGATGTCATTAATCTTTGTTGAACATTATGTAAACATTCAACTGATATTCAACAATGTATATACAAGTATTCGACAAATAATTAGTTAACCAACTGATGTATTGTTGAAGTATTACAGATACTCTATAAACTATCTGTGGCCAAACTCTGACGACATGTTGACATTAAAACAGTGTGATGGTCATAAACGTTCATCTTCCACAGTGTAAAAGGATGAACAAGTCATCAGCTGGAGAAAAAGTAGGAGACCATCCACTTAGGACCAATATCGGATTCCCTTCCTCTGCAGTGATGTAGTGTCCCCAGTAAAAAAGGGCAGCGAGTGGCTTTGTTTAGCCTGCCCCATCTAATTCCTGTGTGGCCAGTGGAGGGCTTCCGAGAGAGAGCGAGGGAGGGAGAGAGAGCATGCGGGGCAAAGAGGCTGCATCAGCCCCCTTAAGGAGCCATGGCCCCCACTCTTAGAAATCCCAAGAAACTTCACACCTCTCTGTGGGGACTATAAATAGGCTCCATCTGTGCCCCCAGGCTCAGTTACAGCCTCATTCCTTTTGGCATGGTTGGAGGGCAGGGAAGGAAGCACTCAGGGTTTGAAAAGGAGTGGGGGTGGGGGTGATGGCCAGAACAAGAATCCACAATCTACTCTCTAGTCATGGCTGAGTGGGTGACCTCTGCCGCGTGTTTCGTGGCAAAGGAAACCCATCGGTGATCTCTGTCATTTCCTTCCCAACTGCAACCCTCTCAACGCTCCAACTCCCTGCAGAGGCGAGATGCCAGTGAGCTGGGAACATCCGCCATCTTTGGAATCTTACACCACGCCGCACTCATCACATGACTTTTACTCAAGCTCAGACTCTTAGCATTTAATTAATCAAACTTAGCATGCAAGCCCTCCAGGGTTTGGACAGGCATCGCGTCTCAAAAATGAACATCCTTCCTCAGATGTTTCCTCTCTTCAGTAAGAGGTCAGATTAGAAATACCGAGGACTGATGGTGAATCTGAGAGATTACTACGAATGCATAGCAGCAAGCTGAGCATAAGTGTTTCAGATCACGCTGCCATTCCTAAGGAGAGACACATATAGCGCCTGTCCTGAAGCAAACCTAGAGGTGGTATAGAGGGGACATGATATATGAAATGCCCTGCTTGTCCCCTCAAGGACAAAGCTAGGGGTGACACAGGAAAAACAAAAAACAAAAAAAAGCTTTCATTAACATATTTTTCATCCCCTTTGTGTGAGATCTTGTAGCCCACAGCATCTCTCTCTCTTGGCTGTAATGTCTCTTAAATGATCATGCAAATTAACTGCATTAGAATGAAATTAAGTGGCTGGCTAATAATTCAGCCCCTCTGTTCTTTTCCATTCTGAACTCCATTTTGGTTGTTCCTTCTCATTTCTGTTGGTTGATGCTGATGCTGAGGCATCCCAATTAGCCCATTTGCAAAATAATTTATTTACTGAGTTTATTGAATTGGGACAGTGCACATTAATCAACATATCAGCAGTTAGCATAAATGTAAATATGCCAGAATTAGCGCCATTGCTAAATTCCATCTGTAGTCCTAGGGCAGGTACCATAAGAAACAGTTCTGCAGGACATCTCATAGGACAGTCCACATGACATCACACAAAACAGCTCACAGATAATACATTACAAATAGACACATTACATTGCAAATAACAGAATTACCCACAATAAACAGTTAAAATGTACATCAAGCCCAAAAGCTCCCAGGAGTGGACATATATGGGTCCATGACTGCTTTGTTTTCAAGCAATATTTGAGTTTTTTTGTGAAGGTAAATACTTACATAACGTCTGAAATGCAGTTGTGTGGGGAAATAGGTGACAAACCTCAAATCTTTGTGTATAGCAGCAATGAACTGTCATACAAAGTAAAGGACATTTGCTGAACACTTTACTTTCATTTCATATTACATTCTAATAGGCAATGCGGACTTTCTGCACACAAAGATTCTGTAGTGGAACTGCTTTAAAGGACAAAATAAATCACTGGTTGGATTAAAGAAGGCTACAGAACCTCACTTTTAGAGTACATATTGGCAGACCAACTGGAAGACCGAAACTGCCAAAGAAGGAATACAGGTCAAGTAAAAAATGCCAGTAGCTCTGACAGTTGTCATTCATGGTCTTGGCCCTAACTAAGGTATTTATAGATCAGCATTGTTTGAGCCTGGAGGACAACAGGGTACCTAACCTCTTGCATAATGAGTACACTGCAGTCTGTGTAAGAACATTAGCCTTCATAACAACACGAGCATCATCCACTTGGGTCTGTTTCCCTGAGCTTTATTTTAATGTCAACGATCAATGTAAAAATAGACTTGCTGGCGTCTTAGCCATGTCCTTTAATTTAAGTTAATTTATATACTATTGTTCACAATGCTCATGTGTTCGTCAGTGAAAACGACCAACTTTTTTTTTTTTTTTTTACGGATGATGATTACAGTCTTTTGACCAGACTGAAATATGCTACAAATATTTTATGTACTGACCTTTAATTTAGTACAGACATTCATAATTCCCTGAGGATGAATCCTGAAAACAACACAAGGTTTATATTTGTGGATTTAGACAAATTTTAATACCATCTGTATCAGATTCCCATAGAATTTTGTACAGATACTTTTGATAACCAAATGGTCCCAAAGCCCTAGAGGTAAATCCTCATGACTTTGGTGATGTTCACACCTTTGATCTAGCATCGCCAGTGGGTCAAAGTTTCATTTATCCTGTGAAATATTCAACACCTGGCCTCTAGGATGAATTTTATTTATGGTTTCCAGACAATATGCATCCCAATGACTCTGATCAGCTTCTTTATAAGTCTATTTTTGCACGGGGGGACTTGAAATTATAGATATTCATCTCTCCATCAGGATGAATTATAATCACTTGGGTCACCATTCATATGTTTATCTACCACCGTCATCAGGTCTGTCCGATCGACTACATACCTGCAAAATGATTCACATTCCTTTTAGACCCACCTGTAGACTGAGTTTAGTGCTAATTAGCAAACGTTAGCATGTCATGCTAAACTAAGGTAGTGATAGTAAACATACAAGTGTAAGCACATTAGCATTTGGGGGTTTTTTTCAGCAAGATTTTTAGCATGCTGACCTTAGCATTTAGCTCAAATCACTGTTGTTCCTACAGTAAGTACAGACAAACAGAGCTGTTAGCATGTAGGCTAATTAAAGCTGATGACAGACTCAGGGTCCAAAAGAGACAACAAGACATAGATAAAATAAAATACATGTTAAAATAAATCAAAATACATAAGAATACATGAGATAAACATGAGTACATAAGACACTGAGGCAATCAAGTTAATCAGTGACCTACAAACAGACAGCTATAAGTTATGCTTATGTTCTTATGTTTGAAGCTCATGGTTATTCCATTACTGGAGCCATTGAGCCAACAAATAAATATATACATTAGGTTCTTTAATAGGGCCTGAAAGGTTTTAACTCTAGCAGTCAGAAACATCTCACTCGCACTCTCCCATCTAGGTCTTCTGACCAATATTCTCAGGTTTGTGCAAGCTTGTATTTGGCTAGTTTGTTCACAGATGTACAGTGTAAAGTGGTGTATAATGAGCCCTGAAGAGAGATCTCTTCACCTCATCCACACACACACCTCTTCACCTTATTTTTACATGCACCAAACTTGCTTTCGAGGATTTTAGCTTGTGCATATATCATGCGACATTATCAGTCATTTTAGTGATAAAATGACCAAGATATTTAAATTTATCACAAACAGTAAGACACAGTACAGAGCATACATTAAGGAGCTCCTGGAGATCAGCACTACATGGACTGACGACAACAAGCTCATCGGCATACATGATGTGGTTTACAACAGTGCTACCAACAACGCGCCTAGCATTGCAGGATTTTAGCTGCTTAGACAAGTCGTCCATTTAAAGAATTTTAAAGTACTTTGTTGCGAACAACTGAAAACCCGTATTTTTTCCTAATAAAGCATCTGCCTGTGATAAAATTGTGCAATAACAAAACTGCAGTCATCTTTTTAAAAATACTTTTTGAGAAGTACTCTTCTTACAGCAGCTTTTGCGATGTTTCCTCTTGATTTACATTTTATTAGACTATGCGGATGCTTTCTTGGTATTTTCTCCTAAACATTTACTAAATTACAACAAAAGACAGAAAACAGCCTTTTGTGCAGAGGGACCTTTGATATAATTTTCTTCCTCCTCTTGCTCATTCTGCCCTCACTGACACCACTGTTGGTCACTGAGAGTGCTTGATGAAAACAATCTTCACCTGGCATGTGTGACCATCGTGCCCTTTACTGTACAGTTGAAGCACCCTCCCCCTTTTTAAGATCTGACCTCACATCTCAAAGGGCCTGGACATGGATTACGAATAAGTAAAGTGTTACATGTTTGGTCAGAGGGAGATCGTCTCTCTTGACTAATGTGATACTTAGAATGACTCTGTGGCAGAACACTTAAACGTATTTGGAAACCTGTTTGTTCAGGCAGCTGTTTTTCCTTGGAATCATAATTATATTATAGTTTTGTGTCATGGGAACTGGCTTAGTGACACTGGGGTTCAGGTGATGAGAGCAGGATCATTGCAGGTTGTGTTTTCACAAACTTACAAGCTCACAAACTTTATATATAATTTAGTGCCTGTATTACATGTTTAAAGCACTGAGTTGCATGTGAATACATGTATTCCATATTAGACTTTTAGGGGCAGTTATATCCGAAATAATGTTGTTTTTTTTTCTATTTGAGTCAAATTTGTTTTCACAAGCTGACTTGCTATCACAGTTTAATAAAGCCCAGCTCTACCAGGCTGCTGAATCCATTAAGATTCTATAGTAGAACTCAGATTGGACTGCAGCACAGGTGCAAGGACTGGGGCAGAGTTCCTATAGGGGGAGGGAGTAAAGGGAAGTCAGACTCCGAGAAGGTGCAGTGGGGTGCCTGGGGTGAGGTTAGTTGACAGCTGAGGGACTGAGGCTTTCTCTGGCTTGCCCTCATGGAGATGGGGTCAGTGAAAGCAAGTTGGGGATGCAGGGTAGGGTGGGGGGGCTGCAGAGTGGAGGAATTTATGCAGCTCCTTCGTCATCGGGCTCTGTCATGCTGGAGGGGGCAGGGCCGCACTGCTGGCACTGGGGGACAGATATAGACAAGAATTAAGGAGAGAGACTTTGCACTCTTAGCCTTGTCTGGGTTACTGGCATCAGCAGCTGAAAGCTCCACTAGATCTCCATCTCCCTGTGCTTTTACGTCACATCCTCCCCTGGAGTGGCGGTGACTGCTCACCCCATCCAGCACAGAGCCCCAAATTGAACACAGGTGCTGCTCTACCCAACACACACATTGTTAGTGGCTAGAAATAAACAACGGCTCATTATTAGATCTGAAAGACACCTCGTCCACCACCTGTCCACATAAAGCTCCTCTGACAGTCTCAGATACAAATTTTTGGACCAGTGTGATAAGCCGGTTTCTTCACATTTTTTCCACACTGTTTGACACAAACACACACATATTCTAAATATGTTTGTCTGTTCCAGCACGTTGGTGAAGCCAGATGTAAGATACTCATACTGAGTAAATATTCATCCGAATCCTGCCGACGGCACTATTACATCAAATGCAAATATTCTGAATATGCGGTGCATCACTTTAAGCATCCACCCCAAATTCATCTTTGGAAACTCTGGGATCTGAGCTATGTTTCAAATAAAGTTCATCCTCATGCTTGAGTACACAGCAGTTGGTAAAATTTTAGCCATTGAGGAGTCCAGCAAAGTTACAGTCAGAGATGAGTTACTTTCATATCGTAATATTATGGTGAAAAAAGTGTTAAATCATGATGAAGCAAACTAAAAACACTAAACTTATACAGCCTGACATTCTGACATATAGCTCCATCCCTCTGAAACTGCTTGATGATGATGATGATGATGATGATGATCGCTGGCACCGGGACTCCTGAGGATTTGGCATAAATGATGAAGGTAGAGAAAGTCATTAAATTGGACGGTGAGTGAACAGACTTTGGCTGAAGTCGCCCAATACTGCAGAACACATCAAGTAAACAAACTATGTGCTCATGGCATATGACGACCAGCGCCATTTTTATTGCAGGAAAAACCCTTCTCGTCTCAGACTTTTCCTTTAAACATTAACGCCTACCTGACAGGCTCGTGTTTACTTAGTTAAAATGTTATGCAATTCAACATTGGATCTACACTGGACTGGATGTAGCCAAAAGCAGCCAATCCATCTCATTTCTCATTTGGGTTTTAATGTACGGGAATACATAGAGGGCCTAACATTAGGCTATCAAACATCTACAAATTAAAAAGCACTAAATTATCGTCCTCAAACGACCAAGAATGGTTGCCAGTTTAGTCCAGCTTGTGCGTAACGGTGCGCAACGCTGTGCGTAAAAGCGGAACTGTTCACATTTCACAGTGAAACAGAAAACCTCGTGGCCCTGAGTAACCTTTGCAATGTTTTTGTTTTTGAATATAGGTATATGGCATAAATAAACACGCTCTGGCCCGAAGCTCTATATTCCATGTTTAGAGAGGACCCCCTCTACACACACACACACCCCTCCCATCCACTATCCAATCCTCACACGCGGACAACGTTGACGGGGGTCAAGAGGAAAAATAGCCTCATATATATACGCCTAGACGGTGATGTCTTGCTCCGAGTACCTTCCATTCTGTGCTACACTCCTTGTGTTGTCACCCGAAACGGGAATTGTCTGTGCTTAAGGGACAAAGTAGTTCTACTATCCACTGAAAATGGCACCCAAGAAGGACCCTAAGGCCCCCGCCAAGAAGGCCGCCGAACCTGCACCTGCACCTGCACCAGCACCTGCACCCGAGCCAGCCCCTGCTCCCGCAGCTCCCGCTGTCGACCTGTCCGCCGTCAAGGTACAATGACCGGGTCAGCATTAGTGCTGCTGTGGGGAGGGATGGAGATGGGATGATGGCCGCTCAGGGAGAGCTGGGACTCAACTTTTTCCAGACACACTTAGAGATGCGCGACCGAGCAGAACGGTTACCAGAGGGCTTCTCGAGGAAGAAAACAAGCATTTTGGTTTTTAAAATTTTATTTCACAAATTTGACAGAGGAATAATTTAGGATTAGCGAGGGACTACTTTGGTCATGGGTGTAAATGTATTTCCAGCGCAAATGAAGCCTACATGCGCATGCATTTTATCTTAAACAAAAAAAAAGTGGCGTTTTTGGTTAAAATCGCTTTAACTTGTTGAGCTTGATTTGATACACAACCATTCTCATTTTGACTCAACTGGTCAAGTCAAGAAAAAAAATCTTAAAAAGAATATACATTTAAATAAACATTTATGACTGATTGCACAGTTGATAATAAATTAGTGAGGGCAGCTGCAGGTCTGAAGAACAACATTCAGGCTCCTACAGAGGACTGAGGTGACTAGAACCATGGATAGCTCACTCTGGTTGAAGCCACGCCCCCCACGGCTCTGTGGTGTGGACTAACAGAGTGGTGACTAATGTGTGATGCCAGTGCAGGGTGACACCAAATGTGGACATGTTTATGTAGCTAAAGATGGACCTCCGCAGATCGGATGCCACCATGCGAGGCTAATTTTGGCGAACAGACACGTTTAATCCCTTTGTAGACCCGATTAATTAGTCTAGATTATACGAAATGTCTGGTTGTGCTGACCTCTTGAGGAATGGTGATTGGGTTGATGGTTACGTGACATGTGAAACTCTTGAATTTGTTTGTTTGTGCTAATATGGCTGTTTTATTTTAACTTATAGATCGAGTTCAGCGGAGACCAGATTGAAGGTGAGAGCATCTCATTTTGTTGCAAAAATGTGACACCCCAAACACTCCATACATCTAATTTTTCCCTAAAATATCTCCAGTCCTGCATCCAGGCAAATCAGAAAAAGCCATCAGTGCAATAAATTCCTCTGATACACTTACAATTTGTGGACATTGCCTTAAAATAAACATGACTTGATACTTGCAGAGCTCAAAACAGCTGGTCACCTCTTTCATTTTTGCATCGGGACATTAAATGAAATTAGCAGGTGTCTTGTGAAATCTGATAGTGGCTTTGAAGCTAAGAAACGATTGAAGTGTCCATCAAATTTTTAAGTACATTAAAACACTAAAAAAGTGTGTTTTCAGCAGTTTGGTTGAAGCAACCAAAACATCACAAAGTAGGCCTTCTGCAACTTCTTAAATAAAATAAAAAATCTATGCATCAAGTGTAAAGACTGTCAGCTGTTGTCATTGCAACATTTTCAAGCATAGTGTAAAAAAATAGTTTTTTTAATATTTAGAACTAAAAATCTGCAGGCATCATTCTAAACAAACACAAGCTGATTGTACTTATAATCATCTTGAGCAAGTAAAAATAAATACAGCTCTTTTCATGTGGAAAAAAATAATCTGATTAAATCAAATTATTAATCACAGCTGGAGGCCACTGATGTAAAGGGCTTCATTCAATTAATTCAGCCAATCAGAGCGTCCTGAGATGAACTGCAGATTATTCATTGGCTTGGCTCTTGGTGACATGGGACTCCATGTCAACAGATAAGTGATATCAAACCACCTGCCAAGAGGCTACATATTTCCACAGCAGTGAAAAGTTGCCGCAGCTCATATCAGGGATTAATTACACGAGAATAGTTCAGAACAGTTTGATGTTCGATAGAAAGAAAAACACGGTGGCTATCGGCCCCCTCTGACCCTGGAGTGGATACAAGACCTGTCGTCTGGCCAGCTGCTCGTTGCCCTGCAGTCAGCATTCCCTACTTTTACTCCACTCGCCCACAGAGGGCCTTGCCTTTAAAAGGAGGGGGCTCATATTCTCAGCTATGTATATCAATTCCAAGGTGGTCTCTTAAAAGAGTCCAAGCCCTACTGAGAGAGAGAGACACAGAGAGAGAGAAGACAGCTGAGACAGAAATAGCATGAAGGATGATGGAGCTTGACAGAAGTCAGTCCATTCAGCCCAAAATACCACAACCTATAGAGACGTCTTGCCCTTGTTACGTGTTTCCACCTGGCAGGCGTGCAACAGCTACGGCTGCACTCTGAAATGAAAAATCCCACTGTCTCCCACTGCAGAAAAACTGCACCTTACATAGACAGTAGAACATTCAGAGATATTTCAGATAAAATAATTCAGTTAGTACAAAATACACACCAAAGATGGAGTTTGGGTAGCATAAATTGTAAATACTGTAAATATGTAAATTATTATGATTTGATTTTGCAGAAAATATATAATTATAATTATATATTTAAATATATAATTATAATTCATTTCTTAGATTTTATTATTGTTATTATTATCATATATTTTAGGGGCTTTTGTGCCTTTAATTCTTGACAGGACAGCTGCAGAATAGGCAGGAAATAGGGGAGAGAAAGAGGGAATGATGGGGTGGAATCAAACCCGTAGCACCTGCAGCGAGGACACACACTGTGTACATGGGGCACCTGCTTTACCAACTGAGCTACCAGGGTGCCCAAAATTATCAGATTTTTTGAACACAGAAATAAAAAAATAAAGAAATAAATGACCAAACTACACTGCTTCACTACTAAATAGACCTGTTGTTGGTTCAAATGAATACTTTGTAACTGCAGATGAAACGTAGCACTAAGCTAACCATGGTAAAGTAGAATAATATAATAAAATTAATCAAGAAAAAGAAAAAAAATCTCTTTAAAACTTTTTGCTTTAATCCATTGCTATGACACATACAAATTACAATAAAGCTGAGCATGCTGAGCAAGGAACTTTCCCTTTCAAAATAAAATACTGTAGTGGTTGTAGCCTAACAGCAGTTGAACTGTTTAAAGTCCCTCAAGTAATATTTTAAAATATGATCCAAAATGAGGACATCAAAAGGCAGCCTGCAGGCAAACATCATACTTCCCTCAGTGAGAATATGAGAACACTGGATTCATGAACGTGATGATCTCCTCCTGTCTCCGCTCTGCAGACTACAGGGAGGCCTTCGGTCTGTTCGACAGAGTCGGCGACAACAAGGTGGCTTACAACCAGATCGCTGACATCATGCGTGCTCTGGGACAGAACCCCACCAACAAGGAGGTGAACAAACTGCTGGGAAACCCCTCCGCTGATGGTGAGACACGCTGTCATGTTTATCCTGTCTTTAATTACTAGTCAGTACTAGCAGCACTTTCAAAGTAATGTTGTAGCTCATCAGTAGTTTATCAGGCAGATTTAAATGAGGTTGCCATGGTTGCCATTCACCACTGGTATTTCTGTGGTGTTTTTTCAGTGTTTAAAAAGGGCACACAGTTGTAAGTATTTATGGATTAGCAGAAGAAATGGTCAGTAGCTGCTTTTGTGACATAATCAGTCATGTCATTAATTGCTTCATTTCCTTTAAAATCATTTTGCTCATTAAAAAGTTGTTGAGGAGAAATCAAGTGAAATAGTTCAGATACAAAAATGTTCAGAAATCAAGCAAATATATATTTTGAATAAATATTTACATGATTGTGCTACTACCACACCCTCTAGTGGTTAAAATCGGCCTACCACATTAAATCCACTGTGCACTAAGCAATGCAAAAGTCCTTTGCGTTCCCACGTTGTAGTCAAAATGATTATTTACTGAGGTCAGACATGCAACAGATTTGAATCTTTCAGTCCTTAGATGTCAGTGCTACACTTTTCTTTTATTCAAGAACCAGTCTAGTTTATACTGTATATTTTATGAAGTTTTTAATTAAATATTAAAATAGTATAGAATCTCTATAGAATAGTAAGATTAAAAAAAACAACAACAGAGAATTCTAATTCTTATATGTGCCTCTGATCTGGTCTGTGCAGACAGACCATGATGCCAAAATCTCTGTTATTTTTGATCCAAAATGGTGCCATGATGCTCAATCATTCCTTTTTTAAATGACTTTGTTTATTGGATTTTCAAATAAACCAGCTTTTACAGAATTATTGCACTGGTAAAATATTTTGCAATGCTCAATCAATCCTGACGGAACCAGTCTGCACATCCCAAAAAGGATGATGCATGAAAAATGAAAATAAACAAACCATGTATCTGTTAGAAACGGCACTTTGTCAAAGACTTTGCTCCATCTGGAGCCTGTAGCCTGCAGCACAAAGGCGGAAACATAGTCATAATGCTGAAAATGTTTTGACCAGGATTTTGTCCATTGGCGTGCTCACCTCTGCACAGGACTGACTGTCGTCTCTGTCTCCTTTCATGCAGACATGGCCCACAAGAGAGTAGAGTTCGAGGGTTTCCTGCCCATGCTCCAGACCATCATCAACAGCCCAAACAAGGCAGGTTACGAGGACTACGTTGAGGGTCTGCGCGTCTTCGACAAGGAGGGCAACGGCACAGTGATGGGTGCTGAGCTGCGTATTGTTCTGTCAACACTGGGTGAGTAAGGCCAGGTCACCGCTGAGTCTACCTGGGTATGTGTGTGTTATACTGTGTTACTAATACTGCTGTTCTTTGTCTCCCCCTACAGGAGAGAAGATGACTGAGGCTGAGATTGATGCTCTCATGGCAGGACAGGAGGACGAGAACGGCTGTGTCAACTATGAAGGTGAGCCATGCTTTACTTAACATATGACAAATTACTGAAATTAAGGGATTTTAAAGTGGAACTCCAACATTTTTCTCTTGAGCTTTAGTTTACTCAAAGAATACCACAGCTGTCTGTCATTGTTGTTGTTAGACTAAAAGAATATCTTGCCATAAACTTCTTTAATTTTGACCAGTCTTTGTTAAACTGTTTATAAAAGTCTAAATACTACATTTAAATAAAGTGAATATACACTGTTTTCCATGAAGCATACATCAGACCAACCACATTTTGTATAATGTAAAACTCAGTATGTCAATTGTGTTATTTGATCTAGCTGTTCTGGCTATGCATTCCTCTCCTCACTAACTCTTTCACTTTCTCTTCTGTCCTCTCATGGTCCTGCCCCGATCTTCACCTGTAGCCTTTGTCAAGCACATCATGTCTGTGTAAGGACCCTGCCACTGCGGTGGTGAGCATCGTATACGTGCAGACCCCATGGTGTCGCGACATCCACTCGCTGTTTCCTGTTCCACCTGAGGAAGCAGGGGGATCAAAGGACTATGAGATGTCATTTCCTGAACCCTTCTTTTGTTTTGTTCACTTTTTTTTTGTTTCAACTGGTGCTTTATTTTCCCTCCTCCTTCTCCTGCTCTGTGGGAAGCCATCTTGATTTTCCTGAGATGATTCGTCTCTCATCGTCATCCAAGTACCACTGTCTCTTTTTTTTTTTTCCAGCATTGGGTTTTACAGTGGAACCGTGATGGAGGGGAACACAGGATAATGACGACCATGCCCCCTCCTGTCATTTACTGTCTGGCTAGCTCTCTATCTGCCAGTGAAGTGACTGGTTTTGACCAGGACTGACCATCAAAATGAATTCACTCCTCACCCATCCCATCCCTAGGTCTTAACTTATTGTCTCCTCAGCCATTTCACAATAAACTTTTCAAAAAGTACTGTTTTATTTCCACATTTCTGACTCTACTTAATGCACATAAATTGCAAACATAATTCAGCCAGACACGTTAAAGGAATAGTTTTTTTTCTGGCTTATTTGCCAAGAGTGAGATGTAACTTGGTAGCTCTCTCACATATGTCCATCAAATTAATATTTTACGGTTTTTGCAGTTTTAAACAAATGAAATGAAGTGTTAATGACTGAGATTTACTGGTGCTGGTAGGCGCATTTTTTACCTTTGGAAAGAGCCAGGCTAAGCCAAGCAAAGCTAAGATAAACTATGCCAATCTAAGCTAATTTTCTGGGATCCCGATACCCGATGGAAGTCCTGCGTCGATGTGAGTCACACATGCAGGACAATGTCCATAATCTTTGACAGCTGACGTTACCTACAGCTACGCCATCTGAGTTTGACAGTCTAAATCAATTTTAATGTTTTAAAGCAATATCATTACAGCAAGTGCTGGCCAGCTCCGGTGCTTTCGACGGTCTGTGTTATAATTTTAGTGTGAGGTGGCTAGTTAGCTAGTGTAGAGCAAAGACACTAGCATAACATTAGCTGCTAACACTACTTCAGAAAATGTTATCCGGCAAATAAAATTCCTCATCAACAGTTTAATTCAGTTTACAACAAACCATGCCTTTGCCACTAACTCAACTTGTGATCCTGACATAAACACTTAATTGGGAATAGCAGAAAAAGTATCAGTAACATTTAACATTAGCATTTAATAACCACGTGATTTGTCCAAGCGGTGTAGCTGTAGCTAGCTGTCCGAGATGGTGGACCTCTTTGGCTTTGATCCTTTCTTTAATGTCCCAATAATGAAGCAAATAAGTACAATTCACAAAATTCCCATTTACCAACTATTAGCTGTATGTCTTAATTGGAACAGAAGACAGAAGGCTTCTCCAGTGTATTTTTTTGTCCTTTTTATTGTCATTAATTATTGTAATTGGTGTCATATCAACAAGAGAAAAACTGCATACATCTACTTGACCTTTTAAATACATTTACAGTTGCTGTAGGATGGGGCAGGAGGTGGGAAAGGGCCACACAGAGATGGGGTATGCAGAAAAAACACAGAAGCAAACAAACAGTCGCAGGTGAGGGCAGTAATTAGGCAAGAGGCAGGAAATACCACGAATGGCGTCTGAAAAAGAAACTAGATCACCCAAACACATTTTCTCCTAACAGATGTTAGGCCATTTTTGTTTTTCTTCATAAATTGTCTTTTTAATGGATTTTTCAAAACATTTTTTTCCACTTTCTTCTCTCACATATTGCAACAAAACATCCAGATACGTTAGCGTATGTCGTGAAACGACACTGGGATCTGCACCAAACGCACACACACACACACACACGCACACACACACACACACACAGACAGATTTCTGAGTAGCTGCATCTTCTGCTCAACCTCACGTCAAATTTGTAGCGTCTTCTTCGCTGCTACAGACAACAGACGGTCCAGATTGGCACAACATCAGCCTCACGAGCCAAGGAACGTTCGTACCGTTTATTCATGTGAGCTGAATATCTGCAGCTGTAAAGACAAGATAATTGCAGCTTTTTCCTTTTTGGATGGAGGTCTGTGGAACAAGCTCCAGTGTTTAATACTGTTCTGATGTATAAACAGGCATCTATAATGAACTACCGAGCAGGTACAAGTGTGTGGTGCTCTTCAACAGGACTGAGATGCATTCCTTAGCAACACCGAATCAGCTGTCTGACACTGTCACCAAGCATTACACTGTAAACAACTAATAACTACAAAACATGAACTTGTTTTATCTTTATCCAATAATCGAGGAAATTACTTACTAAAATCTTTCTTTTTTTTTAGATTACAAAATAGCCTCTTTTAATATTAGAATCAATACATGCTTGTTATAACATGACCTAGTTTTTGCAGTAATGCAATTTTACAGGTATATTTCAGAGCCATATTGTCACTTCCTTCTAAAACGTTTTTTTCTGGACATGTAGATGGCAAAGAACTTGTGTTTTTATACATGTTTCCATATATATTTGCTAAATACATTGTATATTAGATGACAAGAATGACTTGCAGTAAGGATGCTTGGTTCGTTGGGGGTTTTAGCGTCCATGCACGTTTACTGAGCGAGAACAACACGTGCTGCGTGGTGTGCTGGCCACATTACGTCTTACTTACTGTATGTAGAAAAAAGGCGGTAGCTTCTTTAAAACACTGATCAAGGACCAGCCGAGCCAATACCTGGTCCCCACCTCATATGTACCACTTAATCTAGGACCAGTGCACTGAACTATTCTATGCAACATCATTCAAAAAGAGAGAGGCCAACAAAATGAATCATAAAAAGCACATATTTGGGTTTAAAAGAGACAGGAAATAAAGAGGACCGTACAGTTGCTCCTAATTTGAGTCTCTACTTAAGAGTAAGTGATGGACGTTGAAGTGGAGATGTTTAGAGGCTGTGGTTTGTCTGAGGTTGGCCTCAGGGTGGCAGAAGTGGGCAGAAAAGTTTGAAGGGATCAGGGTGCGGATATCCGCGGTGCAGGGAAGGAATCCAGAGATCCAGTATTCACAAACCCTGCTTGGCCAGAGCTGCAGTGACATCCTCGGCCAGGGTTGCTAACTGCGGCGAATCCATCATGTTGAGACTGCAGGAAGATGACAGGTGGCTGTCCCGCTGGCGCTGGGGGGACATCGATCCGGACATGCCGGGAGACTGGACGACGATCTCAGCTCCATGGTCAACTCGGGCCTTGGCGTGGTCGCGAAACGTCAACCTGTGGCTCTCAATCTATCAGAGGCAGGTGGTATGACGTGAGACGTGGATGAAGAGGAAGAAATAGATCATTTCCAAATCAAGTATAACGTACATTTTTATGTGTCTTTATGAGTCAGCTTTAGAACTGCAAATAGAACAAGTTTAAACAGTACTCAGAGGCTGTTACTCTTCGTCCTCTGTTGACTTCAAAGCAAAAATTGATAAGTAAACAC
>JAQFJA010000005.1:16516290-16532395 GCA_029874485.1 Naso brachycentron
AATGCTCACACATATATATATATATGCATGCTATGTATATATATATATTGTGTTTCCCCAATTATATCAATTGCGATTGAAGTCTTTGATGTTGCCATGGTTCAAATAAAAAAATCTGGGGATCTGGGGTATTATCTGGTAGGAGATAATCACAAAGTTTCCTTGTATGGAGGTGATATACACCTTTATAAGGACTAAAGGGAGGGCTAATACAGTTGGTTATTTATGTAAGTTACACTACTGACAAAAGATTCACCTCCTGATGAGAAGGAAAAATAGAAACACATAAAAACAGTAAAAACAGAAATGCAACATTGCCGAGATAAAAAAGTAAGCAAGCAGTTAACTAGTTACAGGTTTTGGGGGGAAGTGGGGAAGAAGTGTGTCACCTGTCCTCCTTTCGGTTGGTACTTTATATTCTCCGTGGAGCCGATCTTGGACCGGATGTTCTTGAAGTCAGGCATCGGCTGGTTGATGATGCGGAGCTGCTTGGGCGTCGTGGCAGGTGACTTGGGTGGGGTGCGGACCACAGCCACCTTTCTCTCCTGGGAAATCAAGCTGAGGGAGCGAGGGGTTCCGGGGGTCCTGGAGGAAGATGAGTAGCTGGGAGGGGTTCCTGGGGTGATGGCTGTGGAGCCAGGAGTGCGGGGGGTGGAGTGGCCACTTCGAGCTGAACGCGAGCGCACAGTTTCTGTAACTGGAGGGGAGGAATATGAGGGTGAGGGTTAATGCTGAAGTTGAAGAGGCTCTTTAGTATAGAGTCAACCATTTTAATTGTCATAGAAAATTATTTCTGTGTTTCAAACAGGAAACCAGAATGATATTTACCATCTCCCATAATTTAAAAGAGCCATTGCCTGTACTGATTAAAGTCTAGACTTTAGGCTTTTAAAGTAGGGCCCAATGGATATAGCAGATACATTGGGATCAGCATATATGTTCTCTGATATATGTTGATATTAGAACATTTTTTTTAAGGCCGGAATTGGCTGATATATTAGATATGAGAATTATTTCACTCCGTAATATCAATATCGGCCCAAAATATCGGCCCAAATCTCACAATAAAAGGCCCTATCTTTTTACATAAATTTTCCTTTTTGGACCATAAGGTGTTTTTCAAAGAATGTTACACATATACTGTAGCCAGTTATATGTTTTTTTGTACTATGCTGTTGTAACTATGAAGCTTTGTCCTCTCTAACCATGATGTACTTAAAAAAAGCAAAAAAAATCCCAACAACAAAAAAACCCAACAACAGCCACAGACTCTGGTTGTGTATCAGATAAAGTTCTAATTTTATTCTATTCTATTTAAAGCTGCAGTTGGTAGCTATTGCTAACGAGCTAACAAGCTAACATTAGCTGTAGCATGAGACTCATTCAGAAGCAACTCTGCTGCAGCCTCCCCTGTTTTTGCTCCAGCTCACGTTTTATTTCATTTCTTGTTGCTTTCTTTTCCAGTTTGAACAGAGACCTTGGAAACTGTTCCGTGTCAGCTCGAGCTCTAGCTTGACTGACGGTGCGGCTTGCAGGCACTCTGTTGTTGGCAGAGGCGAGTCAGAGTGTAAGACACAAACAGCTAATCAGCTCGTACCGATGTCACCTGTTGCTACCTGTCGCGTAGACCACCTCACTTATTAATAATAGCTGTCTATGGGTAATATAACATTTTTTTTGCAAGTGGAACACAAAAGGTTATTAATGTTTACCCTAAAGTTACCAACTGCAGCTTCAATGAAACCAAAAACATTAAGTAATTTCTCTCTCATAGTAACAAAAGTATGCATAGAGAATCCTCTACCTGTCATACTAGGGGCTCGTCCTGTCCTATGCTCTGCCCTCATCTCTGTGTGAAATGCTGCTGAGGCAAAAGAGTAAAATGTTTTATAATCAGTAAGGAAAATGAACAGGGTGAGGAATGAAAGAAACAAAGGAGCGAATGCATTTACAGGATCAGAGATTAAGAAAAACAGAACATCAAAAACATCTTGACATACATTTACATGACCGACCAAATGCAGATTTTCTCATAACAAACATAAAATCTGGAAAATGATGAAACATTTTCATTGCAGAGTTCTGACATCCACAAACATCTAAAAACAATAGTTTGCTGAATGCTGCAAAAATATTATTTCTCCCATAAAATGTTTAGTTTTTAAGATTCCTTTCTGATAATAGAGCTCCACATGCCCACAAAACATTTACCCCTAGAAATTTGTTTTAGCGTCCAGGACAGCTGACAGAAAAGAGTTCGCCTTTTTCACACCGGTCGCCATTGTAATTCCAAAATGAGGCTCAGATGGGCAGGCGCAGCGGAGTCGTTTCATAGCAGAGCCACAATGCCAGATGCATCACTTCACCTGCATGGATGTCATCTCACTGCCATGTCCCTGGGTGTAAATCTTACAAGAGGAGGGAGTCCTGCCAGGGTCAGATATTCCACCGTTTTCCAGTCTATTCTAAAATCCGTCGCGAGTTAACAAAGTGATGCTTCTGGTGTTGTTGTGCTGCTATGAAACGTCTCCACTGCGCCTGCCCAACCAAACCTTGTTTTGGAATTACAATGGTGACCCGTGTGAAAAAGGCGAATAGCTGAACAGATGCTAGCAAGAAAACTGGGCATGACTTGAGCTCATCTTCGGATAAAATCAAGAAACTTATTATCAGCTTTTACTTAGACTTATCTTTCATATTAGTTAAATCATTTTTTTAATGTTACCAAATACCACTAAAATACTTGTAAAGTAAGTAGATTAGAGGAGCTGCAGCCTACACGTGGGTCTACGAGGAGCTGTGGAGCCAGAGCTTGTGATGGAGGTGGAGCTCTCCTCCTGCTCATGGTATCCACGGCGACTCAAAATGGAGGCATGCCGTGGCAGAGAGGACCTTTTGTCAGGGCTCCATGACCCACCGTCCTGTTGGGAAACACACACAATGATAAAAAGCAGACCCTGAGGCCACTGAGGCTGGGATTTTGTTTTAATAAAGGGTAAAATGAAAGGTTTGGCATTGCAAAATCACAAAATTAAAGCAAATTTTAAAGATATTATGCACATTTTCATGTTGTTTACAGAACTCCTCCAGTTACAGTGCTGCTCTCCAGTTCACCTACCTTTGCTACGAGTCTCTGTAATACTGGGGAGCCATGAGGCTCTACTGAGGCCAGCCGAGGTCTATCTAATGAGGCAGCCACTCTGGATTTGGAGGTGGGAATCTTTGTTAGTGGCAAACGATGGGCATGGCACTGAGATGGTACAGGCACGATGAGGACCCATGGGTGAGGAGCATGGCACCGAAGTACAGGACACAGGGTGACAGAACAGTGAAAATAACATGCTTTTACATGCATTGTCAGCGTACAAGATCTTATGCACAGGAAGTGTCCTTTATGGGATAAAGACTGAAATATTAGCATACGATCTTGTTTGCTCAGCATTTAATGACAGCCCATCACAAGAGACTTCCATGCACATTCATTTTGAACATGTCAGTAAAAAAATAAAACCATTTATAACATCAAAACGCAAAACAAATAACAAGAATGAGAAGAATATTGACCATCATGCTCATGCAAAATTTCATGCTACATGTTTTTCCCATAGGAAACTTCCATAAAGAAATGGAACCTCTTAGAAATTAAGTGCTTTTCCACTGCAGGGACCAGGGTCTAAATTAAGTCATTACCCCCCCAAAAAGTGCAGAGCACACAAACTTGCAGGTGGGGCTGGCGGTGCTTCACATAACTGATTGGTCGAGCACTGGCAGGATTAATTTCAGCCACTTTTTTTGCAGCATCTTCATTATGCTTCCTCACATAACAATATAAAAATGTGACAGAGCCTGTCCATCACTCTATATGGGGTCATCTGTTAGTGTAATTTAAGCTAGAAAATGACTAATTAAAACATTTCATTTTCATTTTGGATAATCTTTTTGGGTCTCTTGATTGCGGTGAAAACACAGGCAAGAACAGATTAAAGAATTTAGTTCCTGAGACTAAAAGGTTCAGGTACTTTAGATAAAAATGTAGCTATAGTAACATGTGTTAAAGGACTGTAAATTAAAAGTGAAATATCATGTGGGCTCAAAGAGACAGAACACACTTACAGCATGCTGCAATGACATGACATTTAAGAAACGCTTAAACTATGTTATTTTAGACACAATAACTGTCATTACCATGGTGGAGGAGAAAAATGGAGTCACGACCATGGACGTTGGAGAAATGTCACAGGGTGATTCAACACCCACTCAATTAAAAAAGAAGAAAGAAAAAAGAAAAAAAAAACACTCCAGATCCACTGTACTTGTCTATTTGTGCAAAAAAAAAAACAAAAAAAAACCCATTGAACAAGGCAACAATAGCAAATATTTTACAAAATGCCACTTTTTAAAAAATAAAATACAGTGACAAAGAAAAAAATGCCATAGGTAGGCAGAGGGCAAACAGCAACGGCTTAAACAATATGTGATGTTTTATCTGAAGGAAATGTTTGGTTTGCTCCAGACATCACAAGAAAAAATGTAACATCTTTTTAATAAGTGTTTATTCTAGTGATAACTATTTTGCCTAATTAATGTGGTTTCGTCCCAATATATCTGTTAGTATCTGTTACAAGAGGTCAGGGCTTGAAATCAGTTTTTACTTTATTTTACATGACTTGCATACTATAATCCAAGCTGTAAACTGTGCAGGGCTTGCTAATGTTGATCAATTTTCCTTTCCTATAAAGACTCTTAAAGGAAAGGACAGCAAAAAGATGAATGGTAGCCAGGCTTGAGCAGCAACGGAATACACGTAATAGCGTTATGTAATTAGGATATTAAAAACAGTAACAGTATTCCATGAAAGTTACAGAAAAAAAAGATATAATTAGACTACAGATACATTTCGTAAAAAGGGAGATAACTAAAAAGATTACCATTTTAGAATAAAGAATGATGTAGTCCGTAACTATGCACATACATAAACACTTCACGACAGTCTCAAACATAACTCTGGTCTCTAGGGTTGACAGTTGTCAATCAGGGCATCCATCTTAACTAAGAAAAATGCTGGAAATTTCGGGATCATTTTGTATTTAAGGCTGATAAGGGAAACAGCGTCACTGTACAGTGCAAATTGTGCCTTCCTGCTGTGAAAATTCTGTCAGCATCAAAGAATTCTATCTCTAATTTGAAAAAACATTTACATAGGACACCAAATCCAGCCAGCTAACGCCACTTGGCTATAAGCTAACTTAGCTAACCTGTAAATACCATTACTGCTACAACTGAAAGATACTGTTGGACCAAAATTGGTGATGCTGGTGAACATGGTGGTGTTTGGGCAACAACAAGCTCCTGCCCTTTATGAGTTTATGACAGTTGACTTTAAGATTGATTACTTAATAGCATGCTCAATTAGCTGCATAGCGTTTGCCTTAATTAAATGCGCATCATTATGTTGCAACATGGGGCACAGGTCGACCCAGGGACGCAGTTTAATCAGTTGCAATTGTATTCCTGTACTCAACGAAACAAACCAGCTTTTATGCCCACTCTTACATATTCATACATGTTTTTTCTGCTGAGACTTCACATTTTTTTACAGGTGATTAACAACAATGAAGAATAGCTTTTCTTCTATGCTACAACTTTTACTTTTTATCTTGCTGCCACTCACTAGGCGCTACCTGGTGGTGAAAATTGTAAAAAGCATTCCCAAACAACAATACTGTACTGAAACTAACCTTAAGCCCTAAAAACATGGAAACATCAGTAAATTAAAGATAGTAAAACGTCTGCATAAAACGTTTTATAAATATGATTGGAAAATCCAAACTAAATTGTAGTTTTAAAAAGTCGTGAGGTCATCATCTCTTTAAATATCTATCAACCTCTAACCTCTACCACTATCAATCTCATAAGTTAAATCACTGTTCATCAAGTCACATGTTTATTTTATTGTAATACTTGGGTCATGTTACTGGTGATAATTTTGTACAGGTAATTATTAAGATAATTAGTAACTGTATCGGAATACATTTTTAAAGTAATCGTCCAAACCCTGGTGGTAGCAAATGTAATGTTGAAGGGTTTGGTTTCCAGGAGACAGAGAAAGCAGTCCACGTTGTATAGGAAAACATTTCTTTGTAGTAGATTTTCCTGACTAATGTTTTAAGTGGCCTTTTGCAAAGCTACATTGGTTATTCAGGCATTTGAAAGCATTGATATGGTATTTCTTTGAGTGGTTTTGATGTCAGGGGTCATGCCATTGTTGGGCTGGTGGAGTATACTCACTGATGCTCTGTCGCGAGACTGTCTGGCAACACTGAGAGGCTGACGACTGTCTGGTGGTGTCTCTGAGAGACAAACGGAAACAGAATAGAAGGAATATTAGAACACACAATCAGAACATGTTTTAACCTTCATGTACAAAAGTGGAATAAATGATAACCTTTTAAATGTCCTGCAGATATTAAAAAATACAACTCTGTATTCCCAAACCTGGCATGGTAAGCTGTATGACAAATCGAATGTTCTGTGGGAGCTGGTTACTGCCCCCATGAGAGCTCTGTTCTGTAAAGATTTGGCAAGATATCACATAGAATGGGGGATTTTGTATTATGTAAGGCAACCTTGGAAAATAATCTAATTGGGGCAATGCAGCAGTATACTAGCTTTCATCATCAGCGACACAGAATACACTCTGTCAGGGGAAAATGAAGTGCAAACTGCCTCTGGGATAGAGCAGCATAACAGTCTATATTATCAGGTCCATAGAACAAAACCATGGATTGCTAGTTGCCTGGCAACCATAGTTTGAGAAAAACTTGAGAGGGTATGTAGTTGTTAAAAAGGTTGGAGAGGTCAGGAACACTGAAGGTTTTTCAGAACCTTTTTAGACAACCTTTAAAACACGTGGAATAATTAAAATGACTTGAAACAGCACAAGATCACCAACAGCTCACCGAGAGCTTAAAAACTGTTACCTGGAAATGGTAACAAGGTTGGACACAAGGATGCATTCAAAGTGTAACTTTACATCATCTGAAAACCTTTTTTTGCTGATCTTGCTGCGTAGAAATTTGCTTTGGAAAAGTGATTTAATCCTATAATCACAAAGTCTAAACTACAGGAAGTCAGTGAAATGTTGCTTTCATCATGGTGTTAAGTCACTTTCACAAGAACAAAGAAAGAATGTGCACAAAAAACAAATGAATACAAATGAAAAATGTATTGGTGTAATTTTTTATTGTGATCAAAAACAAAGAAACACACAAAAACAAAAGAACACCAAAGAAATAGAGGGTGGCTGCAGAGGTGAAATGTGGTGGGAACTTGTTCTGGCAGCTCTCTTGCAGAAAGCACCACTTATGTGATGGAGCAAGGAAGTGTGTCACCTGTGGTTCTCCTCCTTGGACAGGAGTGGTGCTGGGTGGGGCGGGTCTGGCGGACGGTTGGTTTCATCATGCTCCTCTTGGATGGGGATTGAGACTGAGTCTCCATTTTTTTGGTAAGCTCAGTCTTTCTTATCACGGCTACATGACCAGAGGAAACAGGGCCATTGACAAAATCAGAGACAAGCACAGACAGATGTTGAACCATCCTAAAAGATGGAGTGTGTTGTAGTTAAAATCATGATTTTAGTTGTCTTATTTGTTGACATAAATACAGCAATTTTCAAATCAGTTGTCAGTCATAAAGACAACACATTTCTTGACACAAACAGTTGTACAGGTAAGGCTGGCCACACATTAGAGGATTTTCAAATCTGAACTAATTTTTAAAACGTGGGAGACCACAGACATAAGGACAATTTCAACCGCTTTTTAACTTTATATTCCTCAGAATGCACACACTAGACAATTCGGCCAGACCGCGAGACCACACACCTGCCATCTGTATGATTTCACACAGGCGATTCCACAGACATGTGATCTCACAGTAATAATAATAATAACGTAAACAGTTGATGCTAAAAGTTGTTGCTACTTTGTTAGCATTAGCCCATTCACTTACCTGTTACGTCCAACACTGGCAGTTTCTTCCATTGTCAGCCCTGTTATGGTTTGTTTTGTATGTGACTGCACTCAAGCTGTTGCCATAATTCCACAACCTGGTCTTCATTTTTAATATTCCACTTGGCTTGATGAACAGTTTCGTTTATGTTTGTTGCCATGTTTGTAACTAAGTACACAACATCCGGTTGGGGATGTGTCCCGGTGTGCTCTCTCTCGTTGGCTACTGTGGGCATTCTGTCGGAGGCAGCCAGATTAGGATTTGTAAATATCAGTCATGTTTGATATTCACGATTCGAGATCGTGGAGGCTCTGACTTGACTGGGAGTAGTAAAATAATCGCACCACACACTTGAGGATTATTTGGACAAATAGTCAGTTGTGACAAGCCTCGAATCAGGCCACAACCCCCGATTGTGTGCAGGGGCAAATCGGACATTAAATCGGGCCTAAAATCCTCTAGTGTGTGGCCAGCCAAAGCAATAAATCTCAAGATGCTGCATTTGAATTTAGAACAGCAGAGACCTCACCAAAACACATGGTGATCTCAAGCCCTAGGACAAGTATACACTAATAATCATTCTATGGCAACCACTACAGTTTTTGAGCAGTTTGTGTTGTAAGGTATGATGATCATCTCTGACTACAAAATCCATAAGTAACATCTACTTCAACTACAAGTAAGTTCAACAACTCAAAAGTAAACAAACTCATGAGAACCTTTTTTCTTCTTGACTTCCTCTCTGGGGATGTAGACAGGTTCTTTGCGGACAGGTTTGCGTTCTGGTGTGGAGATTCTGCCTTTGGGTCGCCCTCCCCTGGCTTTTGGTTTGACTTGCTTTTCCTGTTTCTCTGCCTTCTTATGTTGTGTTTGCTTGTCCTGGACCACAGCAGGCTTTTTGGCTGGGCTGGGAACCTTAGGTAAAGGCTCGATCTGCTCCGTTAGCATACTTTTATCATCATCTACAGTGTAGCAAAAACAAGACATGAGAGAAAATAAGTTTGCATATCTGAAGCAGTGGAAGGGAAAGAATAAAGAGAAAAAACAAATCTTTCAAGAGATCTCACCTTGTGTGTCAACCCAGGAACTGTCTAGGATGGAATCATCCATTGTGGTTTCATCTCTATCGTAGCTCTCAGTTGGCTCTTCTGTTTCTATGGTGTGAGCTTCCTTCACAGGGGAGGCGGGGGTCTCAGGAAGATCACCCACCTCCTCCAAACTAGCAGCCTCAATGTCTGCTTCTTGGGCCAACTCCACAGACTCTTCCTCTTCCTCCTCTTCCTCTTTTTGGGCAGAGACACAAAGGGCTTCAGGCTCAGGTGGAGCTGAGAAACGAACGCTGTGTCCCGGTTCCTCCGCTTCATCGATTGTCTGGACCACAGTGATAAAATCATCTTCAACTGTCACCACTGATTCGATGGCAGCCCTTGTCTCTGGGATGTCCTTTGCTGCCCCTGCTCCTGCTTTCTCTAACTCATCCTCCTTACCTTCCACATGCTCCTTCTTAGCCTCCAAAGGTTCTTCTGCTTCCCTTGCCATCTCTTCAGACTTGCCAGTAGTCTCCTTGGTCACTTTCTCTTCTATCTCTTTTAGTTCCTTTTCTCTCTTCTCTTTCTCCTCCTTCTCTTTTAGTTCCTTTTCTAGCCTCTCTTCTTCCTCCTTCTCTTTTAGTTCCTTCTCTAGCTTCTCTTTTTGTTCCCTTTCTAGCTTCTCTTTTTCTTCCTTCTCTTTTAGTTCATTCACTAGCCTCTCATTTTCCTCCTTCTCTTTTAGTTCCTTCTCTAGCCTCTCCTTTTCCTCCTTCTCTTTAAGTTCCTTCTCGACCTTCTCCTTTTCCTCCTTTGCTTTTAGTTCTTTCTCCAGCCTCTCCCTCTCCTCCTTCTCTTTAAGTTCTTTCTCAGCCTTCTCCTTTTCCTCCCTCTCTTTTAGTTCCTGTTCTATCCTCTCTTTCTCCTGCTTCTCTTTTATTTCCTTTTCAATCTTTTCCCTCTCTCTCAACTCTTTTTCTTTTCTTTCTTCTTCTTCTCTTTCAATCCTTTCTTTCTCCTCTTGCTCCCTCTTTTCCCTCTCTTCTTTCTCTTTTCTTTCTCTCTCTTCTTTCTCCTTCCTCTCTTTTAACTCCTGTTCTTTCTGTTCTTTCTCCTTCCTTTCTTTTTCCACCCTCTCTGCTTCTTTTTTTTCTTCTATCTCCCTCCTTTCCCTATCTTCCCTCTCTTTCATTTCCTTTTCTTTCCTCTCAGCCTCTTCCTTCATTTTCTTCTCAACCGCTTCCTTCTCTTGCGCCTCCCACATTTTTCTCTCTGACTCTTCTTTGTTTATTCCTAATACTGGTGAAGGTGATCTTTTGGGGGAACCATAAACTTCTCTTTGTTTGAGCTTGGAGGGTGAGAGCACAGGGGAGAGTAGCTTGTCATCATCAATGTTGCTCTCCACAGATGAAGCAGATGAGGTTTTGATAGGCCTGGCAATTCGGTCTTTGGCCACGCCAGTCAGCTGGTAGACATCTTCCGCATCTACCTCCTCATAGGCCTCCTGGTGGACCAGCTTCACCTTCTCTCGAAGCTCCTGCAGTTCTCTTTCCTCCTCCAAGCTGAGAGGCCGGCCCTCCATCTCCAATTTGCGTATCTGCCTCTCATAGTCAGCAATCTCGGTTTCTGACACTGAACCTTCACCACTTGCTTGTCGTTCAGTCTCACTCTGTGACCTCCCACCTTCTTCTAGAGTCACAGTGACTGTTGGTGTCACAAAAGACTCACTTGGATGAACAGGTGGGGTCTCACTGACAGTTATATTCAGCTTATCATCTGCAATTTCTTTACCCTTTTCTTCTGCAGAGTCTTTTCTCTCTTCCTGCTTTTTGTCTTTCTCTTCAGTTGCATCAATAACTCCAGATGGCTGGCTCTTCTCCTCAACAGATGTGTCTCTGACTGCTAACTTTCTTGCCTGCTCAGCCACTTTCTCCTCCAGGACTGAGGGGGTGAAAGCCTGTGCAGAAGTATCTGTAGGGCTGAAAACATCTGCAGGGGAAGGCATGGGTCCTGAATATTCACTAAAGACACAATACCCCATCTCTTCCATCTGGCTGTCACTCTTTCTGGGACTCTGTTCCCCTGATAGAAAGCTAGCCAGTGGGTCATCAGTCAAGGCAGGAGCGTCAGCTTGAACAGACTTTCTGCGGGTGATTTCTGCATCACTGTTCTCTGATGCAAGTCTGGAACGGGTACCAGCAAGGTCGAGCATCTCAGGCAAGTCTTGTGTCATCACAGTGCCATTTTTGTAGGTGCTTTTATGAGGTTGTGGTGATTCTGGCGACTCTGGTTGAGGGGTGGGTGTTGAAACTGGTTCAGTGGTCCTAGGAGGAGATGATGAATCTGAAGTGACAGAAGCTGCAGTCTCCAAGATCAGGGGAGGGAAGGATGGAGGCTTATCCACAGAGGGTGTTGTGACTGGGAGGTAGTCTGCTGACTCATCTAGACTTCCACTTGTGTATGACATGATATCTGTGGCTAAAGGGGAAAAGTTCCTAGGTTTACCTTGGCCGCTTTGATCCATTGTTCCAATGGTAATGTTAAGAGAGTAACTCCTCTGCTCTAAGGCTAGTTTACCGGGGGAAAGCCTGCATTCATTACTCCTGTCAGGAACTGTGAACACTCTTGTGTCTTCTGCTGTGCTTTTGGCAGTTTCAGGTTTATCATTGGTTTCAGCCAGTGTGCTGTAGCTGATCTCCTGAGATCTGGAATCGACTGTACTCTTTTCTTCACCAGCTCTGCTCAGTTCGTAATAACCCTCACCCTTACATTGGGGAGCATCATCAACCTCCATGGCTGATGTTTCAAAATATGCTGACATTCCAGATCTATCTCTTGCATCTCTTGTTGAGTCTCCTCCTTGAACTTTGTCTTCCATTGAAGAGAAATCAGAGGGAGAACTGATGCTGCTGAACTCAACCACCTCCACTGATGGCTGTTTCTCTGACACTGTGATTGGCTCACCGTATGTAGGTTGAAGTGTGATTGACTTGACAGATACCTTGGCTTGGTTTTGAGAATTCGGAGGTACAAAAGATGGCATATCCATGGTGGGGCTCTCTGGCACAACTCGTTCACCAGCAAAGAACCCTTGAACCTGGGGCTCAAAAAACTCCTCTGGGCGTTTCTCTGATCCAATGCTGTCTGGGCTCATGGAACCACTTTTCTCGCTTCCCTGCTTGTCTGAGTCCATCTTCAAAGCTGAAAGGACATCTGTAAGTTGGCTGTTTTGATCACCATAGAGAGGCAATACTTTGACATGCTGCGACTGATATAAACAATTTGCCAAGGACTGGGGAAGCTGTTATCACAGAAACAAGCAAAGCTCTCCTCAGAAACTTACAGCACAATGATACGGCCATCACTGAAGAAGTACGGCGAGATTATGGAGTCCACCAAGTCACAGATGGATGACAGTATGGCATTGTATGTGACGGAACCGGCATGAGGCTGACTTGAGGATGATGCTTATTTATGGGAAACAAGAAATAATAGATGGGATGGATACCCATGCAACTCTTCAAACATTAGATTCAAAAAGAATAGCATTTCTGTCATTCTTTGTAAGTGCAATGAAAAGTTGACTTGTTCAAATCAATCCAAGTCACATAAAATCCAATTAGGCTATTAATAGTAACTTTCATACAGTATGTCATTACATATATTATAGAATATTGGCACATACTGAGGAATCTTGCTGGTGAATGACAGAGAAATGCCATCACCTGTCATGAACAGTGTAAAACAAACACACAAAGAAAACAATGAATTTGAATTTTGCAGATTAAATAATGCATCGGAAGACAACTCTACCACACGTAACATGAGACAGCCAACACAAAATCCCCTGCAAATAAAGAACACAGAATTCCAATGAAAGAAAGAGTGATCAATGAAAGTAAATATGATTTCATGGTTACAAAAAGTGCGTAGCACCAGCACACCAGCGCCAAAGCCACGTGTAAACATAATGAGAAACCTTGAAGCCTCTAGCCAAAGAACAAAAGCACTGACACATTCAGCAACAATTCATTACGAAACAGCTGGCCCCAAAAACCACAGCACAAAAACAAGATCTCAGTGCAAAGGTAGCATATAATAAAACCAGATTTAGTTAAAAGAATGTGACTCTTTTCACCAACAAGCCTGTGTTGCCTTGCAGCCACAGCAGAGCGCAGGGAAGATTACTTGCCATTCCACCTAAACTTTAATGCTTATGTTATGTGCTTATGGGTTCCTTTTGACACATCTGGCATTCTTATACATTGGACAATGCAATAACATGCAGGCAGGGAGAGCAGAGGGCAGGACACACCTGTCTCAGGGCTTTCCTCACCCTCTGCCTCCTCCTCCTCTCTGTCCATAGAGCTTTCTGCAGCAGCACTAGCTGCTTCAGCCGGCTCCAGGTCTAGATCCTGGACCTCGTCTATGGCTTCTGTCTGCTCTAAGGGCTCAGCTTGGGGGCTGTCCAGCTCTGGCTCTTCCCCACTCCACTGCTGCTCATCAAGAGCTGCTTCCGATTCTGCTGCCTCTGCACTCTCCTCCTCTTCCTCTTCCACCTCCTCCTCATATTCAGCTGTAAGAGCTTCCATGGCCTCTTCTTCTCAAAAACAGGGTGAGAGGGGGACACATTAAGACTACAGGCAACACAGACTTGGGCTATGTGAGAACACAACTTATGATGGGACACTTTCAGCTCTGGAAAAAGATGACCTAAAGTGTATGTCCTTTAACACATACAGGTACATTACACATACAGCGCAGTGTTGTGTGTACTTGTTTTTTAATTGTTTGTCTCTACTGTGGGTGCTTAGTGTACCTAGTATGCACGGAAACTATTAAGATATATTGGTTAAAGGCAAGCATGAGATCTCCTTCTATTTTCTTATCAGTATTTACTGTACAATCAATACAACCATTTCCACTTTTCTTATTGTCTTGCACACACTACCTCAAAGCCCAACTGACCGACCATCTTTGATGACTGAGGGAGAATGGAAACATAAAAGAAGCAGCAACACTTCAAGGCCTAACAGTGCGCTACTGAGGAAGCACTTTTGCTTGGATCACTTCTGAAGTTCACTGATCTTTAAAAAAGGTGGCCATGAAGAGCTGCAGTCCAGCACAGTAAAAAGCCTCACATTCTCAATATTGCATGGACTGGATTTTTAACTGTGTAATGGTCAATGCGGGGGTGTGCAGTTTTGCTCTTCAGCAGCTTTTGCCGCTCTCATTTTGAGTTCTTGCGTAGGTTACACATATTCTACAGTTCAGCAGCTTCGCTGCTGAATGTTGCTGCATGTAACAAAGCTGTTGGAAAAAATTAATGATTCCACTAGATTTTTATATTGACAGTGAAGGTTAGGGTTGGCGAGACTGTCAGTCTGTATAAGTATAGTGACATGTTCATAACATCTCTTCTTTGCGAATGTTTGTTTCATACTTCAACCAGACAAAGACGGACAGATACAGCCATTTAGATACTAATCAATACTTCTCTTGCATTCTAAGTCTCAATCACATTGTTAAAAATTTTATCTTAGACATGCTGCTATGAAAAGCAGAGGAGCTAAATTATATTAAGTTATGCTTTGGGAGATGACGGAAGTAAATAAAGTTCTTGCCCACTGTTGAAGCTGCAGGGCCAAGGGTTTATTTTGAATGATGGAAAAAGTAGAAGGCAATTTTGTTTTTATTTGTATTGCCAAAGTGTAAATAACTGAGGTCCTAGGGTCCCTCTATGTATTTTAGCAAACAAATTTTAAAACTAACGGCCTGTATCTAATATTTCTAAAGGCAGTTACAGTGGAAGGTTGCATGTGTTCGCAAGTGTGTGGAGCTGAAAGTCTTCCTTGGTGCCACAGAAGTGCAAGAGTGTTTTGGGATGAGTAGGGAGTTCGACATGGTGAGCGGTCATCTTGAGGAATGAACCACAACACAGCTGATGATTGGTGTAGAGAAGTTTGTTCATGGTGGTCATTGATCATGCATGGTATCTCTGAGATAGTCATAAAAACAACTGGACCAACTCATGACCAAAAAGTAAGACGTGGTGGCCCAACCGTTGGGTGTCATGTCCATTGAGTGAATCACAATTAAAAGACTGTCCTACTTTACATACATCACTGCTATGTGTTGAACTTAATGGAATGGCGACCACAGGTAGCAATGGCTTTTGGTGAAATAAATAAAAATAAAAGAAATATGACTGTTAAACAAATGTGGTATTGCTCAGACTTTGAGCGAACAAACATCACAAGGACACACAAACACGCACAAAGACAGACGAAGAGACGAACTGACGGACGAAGAGACGGACGGACGGAAGGAGGGAGGGATGAAGGACGGGGGTCAAATCACAGAGGGAAGAGAGGAAATTGGTGTTAAAAGAGAAAGAAGAGAAATAGAGTGAAAGCAAGACAGAGAAAGGGGGGGAATGGCGGGGGGAAATGGCAAAGAGGAACCATGCGTGGTTCACCTTCAATCTGTCTAAAGGCCACGGCCTGCCCTGTGGGGCGAGAGCCCGAGTGCGTCCACTCTGGGCTGAACAATGGGTGCTCATAGTACTCCTCGTCGGAGTGGTAGGGGTCGTCCTCGGGCACGGAAACTGAGATGGAGGGGGCGAGGAACTTGCACCTCTCCCGAGAATTTTGGAAGCGGCGGAGAGGCCCCGCCTCCTCTACATCCCCTACATCTACAAACAAGACAGACACAAGGAGAAGAACTGCAGGGAAATCTGGACACACAGACTGAAAGAGAGAGTGAAGAGGAGAAAGAAAGGTAAAGGAATATGAAAAAATAGAGGAAATGGAGGACACACCAAAGAATGCCCATCTTAAAGCCGAGTTAACATATTTACATATCTTTAAAAGAAATTATGGGGATGCCAATTGAACAGGGGTTTCGTGATTTTGATTACAAAACAAAACAAAACAAAAAAACGCTTCCTGAATGCAAAGTGTCTAAATTTCAAAAATCTATTATTATACTGGAATTATTTTAACAATTTTTGATCTTTTTTTTTGGCTTAGGTCCAACCAAAACAAAACGATTGTAAATTCTCTCTG
>JAQFJA010000005.1:16541957-16553159 GCA_029874485.1 Naso brachycentron
GTAAGCACTGTGAAAAAAAGTTCACGTCTTCCCTTCAGTCATGGACCTCAGTTTCATCCAGAGCATTTCAGAGATTCAGACTTCCTCAAACTTTGTCCTTCTTTGTTTATGTCCAAACTTCAAACCAGAGCTTCATTTGGTCAAATCTCCTTCGTAATGCAGCAAAACACACTGATTGAGGCTGATGAGATCAGGGGACTTTAACAAGAGAAAATCTCATCCAGGCTTCTTGACACTTGGCCCAGTTACTTGTGTCAACTCAACGCAATATTCCTAATATAACACAAGGGCTTCCACAATTTATGCAAGCGATCCATTCTGTAGAATAAGCTCAGCAACCCTTTATATCCTTTCTGTTTCTATTAACTCACTCTGTTTCTTTTCGTCTCTTTCTCTTGACCACTTGCAGCATGGCTGATTGGCTTTTCCAACTTTGTACTCAAAGGAAAGTCAAGAGGGCAATTTCGTGCTTCAGTAGGTTCTTGTTGTGTCTGAAGAGCTTTTCACAGGGAGAGAAGGCTCGCCGAGTGCCAGCATCAGCCCTTCTGTCACCCATTCTGCCCCACTTACCCCCGCCATGCCCTGCGCTGGAGCAGTGCTAATGTATGCTGACAAGGTGCTCAGCAGACAAATGCAGCTCTGGTTACACAGCTGCTGACGGGAAGTCATTTTAATGCAGATGTTTGGGAGTTTTTCTTCATGTGTAAGGCAACTTTCTATTCATTCAATCCATTTTACACTGTAGTGAATCTCTGATAGCTATTCTCTTCCGGTTCCATAAATTTCTATATTCTTCCAATAGTGACTGAGATATTTGTTGGTGATCTGATTCACAGACACAGGTTGCATTAACCAAATATTCTTCATCATTGACATTTTTTATTAACAATGATGGAAAATTTTGAAGGTTGGTGCCTGATGTGTCAAATTAATTATCTACTGACTTGAATTCCCAGTGTCCAGTATAGCAGCAGAGTGCGGCTCCTGCTCCCAGAACAAAATTAAAACCGTGATGAGAAGTCGTCTGTCTGAGAGAAAAACGCAGTGCAGCGATCATGCTTGATACATTTGATTATGCACAAGCAAGCCCACAGTTTAAATTTACATGAACAAGGAGGAAGGTTTGAGTTCAGACTAGGTCACAGCAGGTCAGTTCATTTAAATTCAGTTAATTTTTTTGTCAGTGGTTTGTTCATGATTTAAATGTAATGGACTAATTTTGTAAAATTCCATTGTTCATTTGCCTGTTATACACAATGGCACCATGTTTTTGGTGGCCTCCGCTGTTACTGTGGGGGAAAAATCATTCATCTGCTTAGTGTGGATTTTTATTAAGTTCATACAGCAGGAAAAGTCTGAGAAAAATGGGGGAAGTGCCGCATTTAACACAGTGCGCAATGTGTGTCTACGTGAAAAGTGAGCGCATGCCATTGTCAGTTGTTCAGCCTTTCTCTTCATGCCATGGCTTAAATGCTTCATCCATAGGTCGTTATGTTTATTTTATTAAAATAAAAATAAAGAATGAAAACTATTACATCTTAATATTTCAAAAAATAAAATTCCAATGGCGATTATTGATTATGACACACTTTTTTGTCCCTGTCCATCAAAATGAAGGACAGTCAGTCTAACGCAACCTCTGTCACAGAGATCCTCTCATTTGATTTTATGATGACTAATTTCTGATAGATGACAAATTTAAAGCAGGCTGTTGACGTTTTTCCAAAGCCTGAGGACAAGCTCTTGAGAGAAAAAAATACAGTCAGATCAGATCTAAGTCTGTTAAAGAGGGTGAGATTGGGATGAAAGCATAGCTTTAAATGCTGGGCTAAAACTTAGACTCTTAGCTTTTCTCTGTCATCAGTTTAAAGCCATTACTTTGAAGTTTGCAGGAGGTTGTTTACAGCTCTCAGGGCTTTGATACATGCTAATAATGACCCAGAGGAACACATGAGAAAGTTTCTAATTATGTTGATCTGCTTACTAGAAGGTAGCTTCTCATATTTTTATTTGAGTGCAATGCACTGGAAACAAAGTGACACTGGACATAAAAAGTGTGTGTCATCTTTAGGAAGGGGTCAGTCTGCATTGGAAGCAGATTAATTACTTGATATGTCTAAGACAAAAAAAGAAATTCAGCAGGTCACATTTGTTGATCTTATCCTACTGGAATTTAGTTGGAAAAAAAGTTTAAAATTTGAATAATATTAAAGATAAAAGGCATCATATGAGTAGTTTGTTTTGTTGCTGTTCTGTGTCATAACCGAGCCGGCACACTCAGAAGAAATAACTGTTGACATTTACAGGAGAGTTTTTCCGCCCACACATTATGTTTACAGGAAAAACATTTGTGGTCACAGCAGGCCAACAAAAAAAACCCCATAACCAGTAGAGAGGTAAATGTACAAAAGCACAGGTCAAGGATTTTTCTCAAGCTCAAGGAAGTTTAAATAAACAGCCTTTTAAACAGTGCAACAGTTTGGGGTTTTGGGGGGTTTGGGGTTTTTTTTGCATGTAATTGGTCGTTATCTGCTCCAAATGTGCACTGTGTGAGATTTAGGGTGTCTGTTGGCAGAATATGGTAGAAATATAGAACAATTATCAAGAGCCCTTTATATCTAGAGAGGGAGGCCGTCCTCTCACCATGAAGTCCGCCATGTTGCACCAACATGTTTCTACAGTTGCCCAGAAGATATATATAAGACCTTTTATGATTTACTTATTACTTGAAGGTAAACAAAAGGACAAATTGCATGACAAAATCAAGCAAATCCCAGTGTCAGCCACAACAACAATCAGAAAATCTGAAGCACTGACAGATGATGTACTGTCACAGCTTGATGCAGCTATTCAGAGTTCAACATGCATATCCTCAGCCTAGGGCCCAGCTTCTCTTTCATTGTGGAAAGGGAAGGGTCAGATTTTCAGTTGTTTACAATCTGCAACCTCACCACCAGATGCCACTAAATCCTTCACACTGCGCCATCAAAACCTCATTTTCATAGGACAAGCAAACTCTAAAATGCAATGTTTTGCTTGTAGTTTTAATACAAAAAAAGCCTGATTTGAGTGTCTTGAATCAAGAGTCATTATATAATTACAATGCAGTGATCTAAATATCTTTTTTTTAACATATAAAAAATTCTAGGGCTGTACTGAAAAGCTTTGAAGCTTTGCTTGAGTACCTCACAATTATCTGCACACTGTTATTGAAAATGTACTAAAGACTAAATGATATTACATGATAAGAAATGGTCAAATGGCAACAGGCGGCTACATTCAAAAACACTGTTATCAGCCTTCAGAACTAGTGTCAGTTAAGATCTAATAATGAGGAGATAGGAGGTTAATTGGGCTCTTATCATCACATGTTAAACAGCCTTGTCTGTTGCAAGCTACAGGCGAAACGAACAAAAGCCCTGGCAAAGTAAATTGTAGGGGAGCAGTTTCCATGGTTACAGCATTTGGCACACTATTGTTCTTGTCTCCAGGGAGTAAGTGAGGGTGAGCTGGGGTGGGAGAGAGGGGTACAGAGACAGATTTTGTGTGTTAATTATAGCACGGTTAATAACAGTATGTGGTTCTAGTGAGGACTCAAGAGTGCAGCAAACCCACGCACCAGAAGAGACGGGACACACAAACACAAAGTCGTGGACAAAGGTTACGCATGCACAAACACAACAACACACACAAGCATGCATGCCAAAACCATGCTGTGGTATGGACTTTCCTTTTCACTGTCAAACTGTGAGCACTGCCTCCAAAGAGAGAAAGATGAGCTGATGTGATTAGTCATGATTGACACTTAAGACGGAACGCCTAGGCTACATGAACACATCGGTTAACAATGAACCATTTTTTCCGGAGAGTATTGTGCCAGCACATCTGGACACAAACACAAACACAAACAATGATAAACAGACCGGAAGACGAAAGCTATTTACTAAAATAAAATTAAACAGCAAACATGGTTGATACATTTCCCATTCTTCATGATTCGCACCATCCTCAGGCTCCTTGCTGTCTTCTGAATTTGAGTGCTTTACCTGGTTTGATCCACTCACTTATGGCAATACTGTACATTTACATGTCTGTACCTGCATTAAGTGGGTTGGAGAAACATCACATTTGCACTTTTTGCTGATGCAGTCAAATGCACCACTGAGCACCCCCAGAGATGAATATTTAAGGCATGCATGCATTTATCTTGTACATCATGGGCCAGATTTATATACAAGAAGGTAGATTCACCTTCCAAGTTTTATTTATTTTGTAGAGAAAAAAAAACTCACTTCAAACTATATGTGAAAGATGAAATTAAAACTGAAATAAGGAAAAAAAATTACTGCTGAATAATTCAGAGTGGATCTATGGTGGAGGTCTCATGCAATTAGCACAGTTACATTAACAAAAACAATACCGCACATATGCACTGCAAAAATGCTTTTGCATTTTAACTGCCATGTTAGGTTGATTAATTGAATGACTGATTTCTATGAGAAAAGAGAAAAGGAGAAGGCAAAGAGAGCGCTGGCTTATCTCCATAGTGCGCTATGGACGCCTCGTCAAACACACCTGAGTGTAAAACACAAAGGGAGACGAGAGCATCCCGTCTTTTAAATTTAGAAAATACATTTTATCCGTTTTATGCTGTCGGTAAAGCTTCTTTACCTAGAAGTATTTGTTGTGTTGTGTTTTGTTTTTTTGAACAGTTTTATTTATAGTGGTTTTGCGAACATATTAAACAACACAAACAGCATGACTCCAACTACAAATAAGATACTGAAAAAGGAATTCCGAAGAAATGATAAAATAGGTGAATCTATTTACGTACGAAATTTTTTTTATTAATAAATGAAACCTTAATTCCTTCAGGGGGGGAGATAAAAGTGACAGTGCAAACTACAGCATTCAGCATTCTGCATATTTCACGGTTTATCCAGAGAGAGGCACCAGGTAACCATTTGAAAAAAGAACAGTTCTAATAGTGCAACAGCTGTAACGCAGGGTTCCATATTCTGAAAAACTTCTGAAGGTTGCCATATAGCTCATATCTCAGCCTTTCAATAAGTAAAATATCCATCATTTCCTTTAACAATGTCTTAAACCAAAAGGCTGAATCAGATTTTAACATCTTCAAAATAAATTGTTTTGCAACTGCCATGCTGCACACCAAAGCCGCGCAGATCCTGGGATCTAAATTTGCCACCATCTTGGAACAACCACATAAAGCAGTGTCAGGATCAGGGTTTATGTTACGTTTGAAAACAGTGTACAGAGTACTACAGAGTGCCTAAGTCATGCGCCTCTACTTCCACGCCATGGGGACTGAATTCAGAAAAAATATGAATGGTAGTCAATGGGGAGGGACAAATTATTTTTTGATCCTGTTCGGCTTGTGCCCTGAATTATATATACATACATACATATGATGGCTGTCGATTTTCCTTTCCCCAAGGGGCGTGACTTGGGCCCTTCTTTTGGAATATGAGACACCAAAAATTATGAAGTTTTTGTGTTGTGTTGTTTTTTTGTTGTTGGTTTTTTTTGGCTACAGACACTTTAAAATCTATTTAATCTGTTGCAGTTTACCATAATTTATACCACAAAGAGAAAAAGAAAAAAACCCCAAAACATAAATTTGCAAATCCCTAACCGAATACCTGCCCAGACAACAAACATTCCAACTGCCGAATATTCGAGTCCAGCCCTTATTTCGATACATTAAACAGAACATCCCTCCTCCCCAACAAAACCTGTCTGTTACTGCACCTCTGAGATATTCTTTAGTAACTAGAAATAAATATACCCTTTTATCCCATCACATTCTCTCTCTTAAGTTATCTATAAATCCAAGTATGTTCAAGGTGCTTCTCTGATGAAAAGAGACAAAAATCTGCATACTAAAAATTATGTCTTACCTGCAGTTACAGCATGGGCTCCAGTTAGCTCCCCATTGAAACCATTCTCCCTGGTCGAGTAGGGGGCTGTGGCCATGTGGGTGGCACCAGGCTGGCAGGTCCTGTAGGCAGAGGAAGAGTAGCCATTGGCCCCATGGGTGCCAGTGGGCTCCTGCCCCCCTGATGGGTCCCACTGTGGGGCACCGTCTTCTGGCTGTCGACTGTCTGCCATGCTGGTGCTAGCTAGCAGGCAGGGGAGGGCAGGCAAGGGTTGGGGTCTCTAAGACGTGAAGGGATGAGGATGGGAGGGAGAAAAAGAAGAATAGCAGAAACTCAGTGTTATAAAACTGCAATGTTAGCAGCGTTTTATAACGGAGAAAGAACATTGTGCAGACCAGAGGAGGCTCCAGGACAAACTGCATCACTCACATTCACAAATCTGTTTTTGTCCGTCATAATCCCTGCTGCAGCTTCACTGTCAACAATTCTCAAAGTGCATCTGTGCTTGTGTGAGTTTGTGTGTAGGTGGTTGTGTGAAATACTGTCCTTCGATGCGAGCGGGCAGGTGACAGCCGCTGGATTAAATGCTATTGATTTGTGTGAGTGCAATGACTCATATAGCCAGTGGCCCAGGTGGAAACCATAAACGGCTGAAAATGAACAGAGCAGGCCTTGGATCTGTGTGACTCACGCAGGGTTGCGGGGATGTAAGGTGGGCTCTGATCAGTCTGACGAGATCCATCCAAGGTTAGACCAACAGTTGGATTCAGGTAACTGCATGTTGATTTTAACAGATAAACTAACAGCAAATAGTCCATAACCAAAAATGCCAAAGACATTTTGACCTGTGCAACAGCTTTTTTTCAGTGTTGACCAGAACTACTGTAGGACTAACATGTACACCTATATCAAACCCCATGTTAGGTGCAGACGATTGATCTGAACAGCATGGAGAGGAGATCAAGCAGGAGCAAAAGGGGCGAAATATTGATCAACCCATATAATCGCCTGAGGCAGAGCCAGGTGGTGAGATTCAATGATCTCTTGGACGGTACGGGGCAGAGGGTGGGGGAGCACGATGGATGGGTTTAATGTAGCGTAAGATCAATACAGAAGGTTGTGCATGTGGAATCCTGAACTCAGGATCTGCTCCTCGTCTGAGGATAATTGGGTTAGTTGGTCTGTTGACCATTTTTTTGAATCATATTTTATATTTTTTTGTTCCACTCTGTAGATACTAGGGCCCAACTAATTTGGGATTTTGGGGGCTGGTGCTGACACCAATATTAGGGAACAAGAAATTTCCGATATGTGATTTATTTGCTGATATTATGGATATATAATATTGGCAGATATGTACAGAATGTTGTAATCATGAACTTGTGACAGAGGTAGGTAATGGTGGCAGAATATCATACATTTAAACAAACTTTATTCCAAACATCACTGCATAGAACAGTAAACACTTTACTTACTAGTTACCCGGGCAACACACTGGCTGCTGGTTGCTAACTTGTTAACACATCTCAAGATTAGCAAATTGCCCAGTCATACCTGTTTATATCATCTTAACCATAACCACATATAATGCACTGTCAGTGTGTTCATAATGCATTACAATGTGTTTTATATGTTCATAATGTGTTATAACACATTACAGAGACAAGCTTTTATAGAGAGAGTTATTGTTATTTTCAGTGTCTGCAGTACAGCTGCTTTGACCTGCTTAACGTTACTGTCGCTATGCCGCGAGGACGAAACGCCGAGTTTATTACTTATGATCCGTCACTTTCTGACCGAACAGCCTTGTGGAAATGATACTTTAAAATTCTTCATATAATAAACTTACGAAATTCGTTAAAGCAAGTCTTTGGTGCTTTTTAAGTCATGATATTATGCTGAGAAAAATTCCATGTTTTGTTTCTGTTCAGACACCGCGGGTGTGTCTATAGCTGGTGATTACTGATTTTATTTTATTAGGCAGATTATAAGATAAAAAGCAAAACTATAAATAAGCTCTCACTCTCTCTGTCTGTCTGTCTGTCTGTTGCTTTCTCTTACTCTCTTTTCAGCTCACACTCCCTACACACACCCTCCGATGACGTTGGATAGAAAAAACACTTTTGCCAATCGTCCCTTCGATCTCCAACAGACGATTCCATCGCCAATTGGCACAACCCTGCAGCATATATATCTGCAAAAGGCCAACATTGGCAAACCGATATGTCGTTTGGCATTTGGTATTTTTTGAGGCAGTTTAGTCCCAAACAGTAGCACCAGTTTTGACCTTCATACATGTAAATTAATGTGGCTTTGATGAATAACAAGACAAACACACAAGATGGAAAATGCCTGAAAAAAGGAATTCATGGCTCTTGCAGGAGGTTTGTGGCTGCTGGTACTTCAAGCCTCTACTGAGCAGTGTGTAGTTGTGCATAAAGGGGACGTGTGAAGGAGCAATTTGTCATTTAGCTCTGCAGTCCGCAGAGACTCAAAGACTGAAGGGAAGTCTGCTGGAGAAAACAGGAGTCAATAACTGCAGCCTGGGACCAAGATTCTGCTACAGTGAGCACTAGTCACCACATTCACAACACATTCAACACTACTGCTCACTGCACACTGACAGAACTGAATGGAAAAGAAATAGAACAAAGAAGAAAAGAACAGAATAGAAAAGTCATTTCAAAAGTGAATGAAAGAAAAAAAATCAATGATTTATGTTTAGAAGGAAAATGAACAGAGGAACACACCTGCTACCAACCTTAGTGAGTGTGTCAAGAATTCAGCTCTGCGTGTGTTTACGTGAGTAACAGCATGCCATTTGTTATCCTGTGTTTTGACTGTCTCAGTAATCTGGCTGTACGGCAAAACAAGTATGACAAATCCAGGATCTCTTTTCATAGTGTGGCTAAGTCACACCCCTCTACATTCGGGCCATGGGACCTTAATTTGGAAAAAAATAGACAAATTATTTTCTGATCCCCTTTCAATTGTACCACTAATCTCAAAAATGATGCTGGTCAAGTTAAAAGATAATTTTGCAAGTCAAGAAAGTAACAATTTATCACACAACTGCTGAAGTATAAGACTTCAATATGTATATAGAAGGATTACACATCCAATTGTCACGTAACTAACGTCTTAACAAGGATCTCTTACAGAGTGATTTTCCGTTTGCTTAGCTACAGCACTTAACATGCCCACGCTTGTAATGATTTTTACCTTTTTTAATACATTTTCCCTCATTCTGAAGGAACAACTGAAACTGTGATAAAGTTACAGCCATGCTAGCGTTGGCGACGTACATTGTGCAAACGACAGACGTAGTTCACTGAGGGGCTTCACAAAAACTAAGTGGTCCTTAAAAATCTTCACGATGTCTGCGACTTTATTTGTAAAATTATCTTTTAATATGACAATCATCGTATTTTTAAAATGAGGGCACAATTTAGACAAGATCGAAAAATAATTTGTCTCTGTCCATTGACTATTGAACAAATTCTTTCCAAAATAAGGTCCCATGAGGTTCACAAGAAGGGGCTTTAGATATTCTATGACGTGGCTTCACTAAACCTAACAATAGCAATCCAACTAAATGATAACATGAAGGTAGGTATGTAATATGTACTAGGTAAATCAATGCAGTGTTTGCCAATCTAGATGTGGCATGTTCATGTATAAGGGGCTGGGTTTGCAACATATGACCAATCGCAAACATGGACAATTCCACTCGCAGCAAAGCGGCATAGTTTACGAAGAAAAGGAGACTTCATACGAAAGTTATTCAAGCGAAAAGCAACACAGCTGCAGCTACTTTACCAGACACAGGAAAGACAGCCAACAAAAAAAAAAAATCACCAACTGTAGGAATGCATATGGCTTAGAATATCACTGAAAATAAAATAAAAAGATTGTTTTGTGTTTTTTCAGACTGAGGTTCCAGAAATGAAATGGGACATTGGTGTAGACTAAAGCACAAACTGAAGCATTAAATTAATGTGTTGCTTGGATGGTTTCTTGTCGTGAGTGTAACAGTTTTAAACTTCATCTTTACGCTGCAGCCCCGCCTGTGTCACATGGGCTTTGGAATTCATAAAAGATAGAGTATTGAACAAGAATAGTATAAAACTGAGTGGAGCATACAAGTCCTCGCAGCCTACTGGATCTGTCAGGGGTCGAAAAAGCTTTGCATGATTCAGCTCTGAGGGAACATCTGAATGAAAAAAGCCTTTACAAGCTCCCATCGCATGCAAAACACACAGTCTCCTTATAAAATATCCCCTCGTCTATGTCCAAAAACCACAGCAGTATATTTTTCTCTGCCCCTTAAACATCACTATCCATTCTGTTGCCCGCTCTTCCACTGTGACCCTGCTTTAACTCCAATGAAGAGCACTCTCAGTATTACAAGAGTCATAAAACACCGATATGAGACTGCTGTCCTGGTGCTACGTCTCAGTGCTGTCTGTCTGATGGCGAAGGTCACTTTGAGCTCTGTGGCTGATTTCCAGACCTAACAACATGATCCTGACTGGAGGCCAGGCTCAGGGTGTGAGGAGAGGGGGTCATGAGGAGGGGAGGAAGTGAGGCCTGCTGAGCTGCTGATGACAGTGGCTCATGTATATTCTGTATGTGTGCTGCATGTGTGAATGAAACAGCACCACCTGCTGGGTGAAAGCCAGAAAGGAGACATTTGGGGCCATTAACAAACATTATGAAAACACAGCATGCTGGGTTTGGAGATTAGAGAGGCATTAGGCAACATTATCATGTGAAACTACGTCTTTGTCATCAGCCTGAAATACAAGCTGGGGCTGCAATGCAGTACATTATCTCATCCCTGCTAATTAACATGCCGAGCGTTTGCTGTATAGCCAGAAATCAAATACTGGTTTGGGTAGGCCTGGGCGATACAGCTGAAAAACAGGATAGGGATAGTGAAGCTTCACATCATCATCATCATCAATAATTCTTAATCATGTAGGTTATGACTGACGACTTGTGCATTCTAAGGGGTGGGAGCAGCTAAGGTGATAAAATGAGTAAATATCACAATATTTTTGACCAAATTCCTCAACACTGAAACAGCACTGTAAAAATGGCTATTGGTGATTTCATAAAATATTAACCCAATGACAACTTTTGATAAAGTAATTATCAGTAATGTGGATGAGTGGATAAAGGGTTAACAAAAGAACAACAAAAACAGTCTGGTAAGTTCAGAAAATCATCACTTTACTGTAATGAAGCCTTCTCAACCAGGAAAAGACAAAACTTACACCATATCACGATAGAGAAGTAA